>SKCR01035428.1:0-204729 GCA_019454045.1 Zanthoxylum bungeanum | reverse complement strand
TCACGTCAATTCTTACTGCAAAAGAAACTATTCTTTCTAGACTATTATATGCTAAAACGGATATCTATTTAGATTACCTATCGTGACTTAACAACTAAGTCACTAACCATCTTGATTTGTCAAGAAAATCGAAACAACAGTTCCCGATGGTTTTGACTAATATAACAATATCCAAGTCTATTTACATTCTAGAACCTATTCTAGAAATACGCAACCATAAGTGAAATCAGAAAATATATTCAAATAATATACATGCAGTGGATTAGAAGTTTAATTCTATTAACAATATAGAATAAAGGAAAACAAAAGCAGCAATTTTCATAATATTACCCACTGCCTTAGTTATGGATTTTTAACCCAGCAGTGTCTCCCACTACTTTATGTAATATCGTAATCCCCAACGGAAAATGAGAATTCAATAATTAAATCGAATTTCATAGTGAGAAGTGGACCCCATGAATATATTTTGACTCACAGCTTTGGCACGATCTCACCTACGCATATTCATTAGGTAGACAACTCATTGTCAATCACACTCACTGTGACTCCTGATTTTGGTCCTGACCGTTTCTCGTTATGACAGCTTTGGCACGTTCACAATGAGGCATATCAAGGCTTCACTTGCCAATGTCAAATTCAAGCTACCGATGTGGTCTTGACAGCTTTGGCACATTCAAGATTTCCACTTTTACTTGAATTTGTCTAGTATCAAATATACATCCGGCATCGATAGAATTCTATCAACTACACCCTCACTGCTTTGGCACGATCTCGAATGCAGCCATAGAAAGATACCCATAAATCGTATTGACAAGACGAACCAAGAAACATGCATCCAATACATGTCACTCTACTGCCTTATTTAGACGGGGATATTCCTCAAGAAAGCATTGCTCTACATCAAATGCAGAATTTAATCTAGATCAATTTCTAAACAGTAAAATTCTACCTTAGAAAACATAACTTAACTTAACCATTAAATTTCTGTTACGTTTCCCATTAGCGTAGAACTGAAAAGTCAAGAAATATCTAAATTACATGCATGTGCAAATAATAAAATTGGATTATATATCATATATCAAGCATGACTAATGTAATGGATGAAGGATCGGACCTGCTCTGATACCATTTTTTTGGGGTTTTAGAGCGGGCGCAACGGAAGCTTGCGGTTCTATTGAAATTGTAATTTTAAAAATTTTAAATTACCGAATAAATTATTCAATATCCAATATGAATAATTCATTCATATTTCACCTAAACATATTTATTCGATATCAAATAACGACATAAATAGTTAAGAAACATCGTAAAATTTTTACGAAAACATTTTTCCGCAAAATGACATAAAACGCATTTTTGACCGAACCGACCACCCAATGCACATAACGGCTGCCCAGGTCAGCCCCAACAGTACTAGGGAATTTCATGGGCTGCCCGAACAGTGACCAATTCACTGTTTGGGCAGCCGTCATCCGGTTGGCTCAAAAGTCACCCGCTAACGCCATTTTTCACCGTTTTTGCATATTTCAACTCCGAAACAGTTTCCGGAAATTGTTCCAATATCTAAAACACATTCAATACATTTATATGACATAATTTTCATCACAATAAACCCAATTTTTTCAGATCTGATCCAGAAACCAAAAATATCAATATTTCATACTTTAATCCAATTTTCTTAACATTAATCACATTAATCACAACACCAATCCAAGCCACCACCAATGAAGCACCCAAGAATAATTCTAGGCATTACAAGAGTGGTCATAACACTCTATAATGGCAAAATATCATCAAATGATCAAATTGAACCAATATTACAATAATATCATTCAATTATACTTCACACATGAACCAAGCATTCATATCCATCTTCCAAATCAAAAACACCCAAATTCTAAAGAAAAGAAGAAACCCTAGATTTTCTCTAGATGTTCAAGAACAAGAAACATGCTTTCTAAGCTTAGGGATTTTACGGGCCAAATTTGGGCCCAGGGATAAAATCGACATTTACCTTAAGACCAACCACTAAGCCTGGAGCCCATTAGTAGATCAAGCCTATAAGCAAAAATGTTATACAAGGAAACTCCACGGGCCGCATCATGGGCCCAAACTCGTTAACATGAAGATAACCAATGGACACCAGTTACAAAAATCAAGAAAGAATCCGAATTCATAAACATCACCATGAAATTGACGGTTTCAAGGGACAGACACGATCGTCAATTATCAGACATAAATCACCTGAATTAAACCATCATTAACAACGACTCCAACTGGAAAAATAGGGACCCCACATCAGAGAACCTATAAAATAAGAAGACAAAGCAATAGAGAGGGGATCTTCTTCAGACTACTCATATCACCTAGACATTACTTCAACATTCTGCCCTCACGGAAAAACAATATGTGGTTGAGGTACTCCATAGACCTTAATCATTTCACCTTGACCTCATTCATCTTTAGGCTAACTTGAGCGTCGGAGTGCCTACGGCTTCCACCACACCGGTGGGCAGTAACCTCCTATTTCGCTCTACTCTTGTTTTGTAGGTTCGTTCGTGCCCTTCAACTCACTTTCTCGATTATGGACCTCGACCGAAATCGGTTTCCATAATTTGGCGCCCACCGTGGGGCTAACGAGCAGATTTCATAAAAGTTAGACACACCAACAAAACAGTCTGAAATGGCCTCAAGCAATGAACAAACCCCGGATCCCTTGATGGCACAACTTGCCATGCTCCAAGAACGACTGCAAGCCCTTGAAGAAGAGAATCTAACGATGCGAAACTCCAACGAAAGTCTACAAAAAAAGACTGGAGCAGTTATCATCCAATCCCCAGCATAACACTCAAGGCCAAACCAGCTCACCAGACGACCGAAGCAATCCAACAATCCCGCCCATGTCGGATGGGCCAAACAACAATCACCAGCCTACTTCGCATGACCCGAACTCTCTCATCGATCCATCCCAACAAATCGCTACCTCTATCAGAAGGGAAATGATTGAATTCAAGGAGGCAATAATGTCGAGACTACCAGGGGTAAGGCTGCCAGTCAGGAAGAGTAGGGCCGGAGTAATTTCCGATACCCCGTTTGTGGAGTCAATTGTTACTGTTGAATTACCCCGGAAATTCCACCCACCCGAAATGAAGCAATATGATCCCCTAAAGATCAAAATCCACAAACACAATTTTAAAACAAATCACACAAACCCAAAGATCAAACAGCCAAATATACCTAAGAACAGCTTGAATTATCACTATGAATGTTTAAAGAAATTGAAGAACAAGAGGAAGATTTCGAAGAATACCTTGAGACACTTGAGAGCTCTCTTTACTCGACTTCCAAATGAGGCGAAATGAAGCACCGAAAGCTCTTTTATACACGCTACTTAAATTGGCGCCAAAATTCCCACCAAAAAAACTCCTCGTAATCCACACTAGGGTTTGCAATTAATGAATGGAAACAAACATGGTAATAATCTAAGTGTCAAATATGTCGACCGGGGACATCCCCCGGATGACTCATGTCGAGTCAAATAAAGAATTATGGTATTCACTCGCCCCATACGAAAAGTCGAGAGAGATTACCCCTGAACCACAATCTGGTTCAGTCGACAAGGGACATCCCCCTGATGACTTATGTCGAGTCAAATAAAGAATTATGGTATTCACTCGCCTCATACGACAAGTCGAGTGAAATTAAACCTGAACCACAATCCGGTTCAGTCGACCGGGGACATCCCCATGATGACTCACGTCGAGTCAAATAAAGAGTTATGGTATTAACTCGCTTCATACGACAAGTCGAGTGAAGCTACTCATGAACCCCCATCTGGTTCAGTCGGCCTGTGACATCCCCCTATTGACTCATGTCGAGTCAAATAAAGAATTATGGTATTCTCTCGCCTCATACGAAAAGTCGAGTGAAGCTACTCTTGAACCCCCATCTGGTTCAGTCGACCGGGGACATCCCTCTGATGACTCACGTCGAGTCAAATAAAGAGTTATGGTATTCACTCACCTCATACGACAAGTCGAGTGAAGCTACTCCTGAACCCCCATCTGGTTCAGTAGACCTAGGACATCCCCCAAATGACTCATGTCGAGTCAAATAAAGAATTATGGTATTCTCTCACGTCATACGACAAGTCGAGTGAGATTGCTCTTAAACCACAATCTAGTTCAGTCGACCAGGGACATCCCCCTGATGACTCATGTCGAGTCAAATAAAAAGTTATGGTATTCTCTCGCCTCATACGACAAGTCGAGTGAGATTGCTCCTAAACCACAATCTGGTTCAGTCGACCGGGGACATTCCCCTGATGACTCATGTCGAGTCAAATAAAGAATTATGGTATTCACTCGCCCCATATGACAAGTCGAGAGAGATTACTCATGAACCACCGTCTGGTTCAGTCGACCGGGGAAATCCCCCTGATGACTCATGTCGAGTCAAATAAAGAATTATGGTATTCACTCGCCTCATACGACAAGTCGAGTGAAGCTACTCATGAACCCCCATCTGGTTCAGTCAACCTGTTACATCCCCCTGCTGACTCAAGTCGAGTCAAATAAAGATTTATGGTATTCACTCGCCACATATGACAAGTCGAGTGAAGCTACTCATGAATCCCTATCTGGTTCAGTCGACCTGTTACATCCCCATGATGACTCGTGTCGAGTCAAATAGAAATATGTTTTTCACTATCTTCGTACTACAAGTCGAGTGAAACTACTCCTGAACCCCCATCTGGTTCAGTCGACCGGGGACATACCCCTGATGACTCGTGTCGAGTCAAATAGAAATATGGTTTTCACTATCTTTGTACTACAAGTCGAGTGAAATTACTCCTAAAACCATTGTCTGGTTCAGTCAACCAGGGACATACCTCTGATGACTCGTGTCGAGTCAAATAGAAATATGGTTTTCACTATCTCCGTACTACAAGTCGAGTGAAAATACTCCTAAAACCATTGTCTGGTTCAGTCAACCAGGGACATACCTCTGATGACTCGTGTCGAGTCAAATAGAAATATGGTTTTCACTATCTTCGTACTACAAGTCGAGTGAAATTTCTCATAAACCATTGTCTGGTTCAGTCCGCATAGGACATTCCCCCATAGGCTCACATGATTGACAAGTTAAAAGATGTGAGCTCCCCCTTACTCTATACGACATGTCGATCGAGGTTAAAACTCCCAAAAAGCCTTCGACATTTTCAATCAGGCCAAGGACACCTCCTAGGCTATTGTCGAAAGCAAAAGAAGACCTGAATTCTTCCTCCTCCTGACTGTATGACGGGACGTCATGTGGATTAGCTCTGGACCACTGCCAAGATTAGTGAAATAGTTATCCATATCCTGATTCATTCGACATACTCGAAGGTACTCCCCAAGTCTAGGACTTCAAGACTTAGAGAGTATGAGACAAACTGTACGGGCCAAATTTAGGCCCAGGGATAAAATCAACATTTACCTCAAGACCAACCACTAAGCCTAGAGCCCATTAGTAGATCCAGCCTATAAGTAAAAATGTCATACAAGGAAACTCAACGGGCCGCATCATGGGCCCAAACTCGTTAACATGAAGATAACCAACAGACACCAGTTACAAAAATCAAGAAAGAATCCGAATTCATAAACATCACCATGAAATTGACGGTTTCAAGGGACAGACACGATCGTCAATTATCAGACATAAATCACCTGAATTAAACCATCATTAACAACGACTCCAACTGGAAAAATAGGGACCCCACATCAGAGAACCTATAAAATAAGAAGACAAAGCAATAGAGAGGGGATCTTCTTCAGACTACTCATATCACCTAGACATTACTCCAATATTCTGCCCTCACGGAAAAACAATATGTGGTTGAGGTACTCCATAGACCTTAATCCTTTCACCTTGACCTCATTCATCTTTAGGCTAACTTGAGCGTCGGAGTGCCTACGGCTTCCACCACACCGGTGGGCAGTAACCTCCTATTTCGCTCTACTCTTGTTTTGTAGGTTCGTTCGTGCCCTTCAACTCACTTTCTCGATTATGGACCTCGACCGAAATCGGTTTCCATAATTTGGCGCCCACCGTGGGGCTAACGAGCAGATTTCGTAAAACTCGTTAACATGAAGATAACCAACAGACACCAGTTACAAAAATCAAGAAAGAATCCGAATTCATAAACATCACCATGAAATTGACGATTTCAAGGGACAGACATGATCGTCAGTTATCAGACATAAATCACCTGAATTAAACCATCATTAACAACGACTCCAACGGGCAAAATAGAGACCTCACATCAGGGAACCTATAAAATAAGAAGACAAAGCAATAGAGATGGGATCTTCTTCAGACTACTCCTATCACCTAGACATTACTCCAATACTCCGCCCTTACGGCAAACAATATGTGGTTGAGGTACTCCATGGACCTTAATCCTTTCACCTTGACCTCATTCATCTTTAGGCTAACTTGAGCGTCGGAGTGCCTACGGCTTCCACCACACCGGTGGGCAGTAACCTCTTATTTCGCTCTACTCTTGTTTTACAGGTTCGTTCGTGCCCTTCAACTCACTTTCTCGATTGTGGACCTCGACCGAAATCGGTTTCCACAGGGATATCAAAAATTACATTTAATTCTCTTAATTTCTTAGGCTTTTTCTTGACTTTCTTGACTTTTCCTTCTTGAATCATCAAACAAATTTGAGAGTATTTTTGGAAGAAGGGTTTCGGCCATGGTAAGCCAAGAATAAGAAATGAATTTTTTTCCTCTTTTAAATTACCATTGCCGACTTTGAGGGGCATTTTTGTCAATTTTATAATTTAATTCAATTAAATAAAATCAAGCTTTATGTTAGCAAATCAAATTTGCACACCTTAAGCTTAATTAAAACATGCCACATGTAACCAATAATAATTAAACATTTTTCATAACAATTATGAAAAAGAATATCATTTAATTATTCAAATATTTAACATTTAAACATGTGTTTTCGTTTAACCAATTAAATGATTCGAATTAACTCATTTAATCTGATGAAGTATTATGAATAATTTGTATTATTCATAACGTGTTGCCCAAGTGTTCAACGAGTACACTTCATATTGTGGGACTCTCTAAGTTTAGGTTTATCCGTTACGAAATCCAATTTCGTGTCCATAATTCACCCACTCATGAATTATGACGACCACAGATAATCTCGCTAAACCATGCAAGTCGAGGTCATTGCATACATATAATCTCACTGTCACAGGCTATCCATATTATACATGAGATATATATAAGAACGCCAAATCCTTATGGTATAATATAGTCGACTTTTCAAATTTATGATCTCTAAATAACGCTCGGAACTTGTCCCGAAGTTATACAACGGTCATGGATTTACTAGATTGCAAACATGTGTAGGATAAATATGCCATGTACACAGGATTGGCGGATTCTATCTTCATACGCATTGGATATCATGAGCATCAGTCCACACCCAACGAACATGCGGAGGTCTGATCTAAATAGATCGGTGACGTGACTGCCATCAAAGTATGGAGGATAACTCATATATCCATTGTGGTATCTCAATTCGAATGACCACTATGCTCGCTCAACTCGAGAAGATTCCTATTGACGTTAATGTACCATCTATTATGAAATCTTCAGTGAGTCGCTCAGTGTTTATCAAATAAACAGCTACATGTCTATACGAGTCTCTCGAGACTCATGGTTCATTGGGATAAACCATCAGACCAAGTCACGATATACAACATGTACTGGTCTCAGCGGATTTTACTAACCAACCCGTGTTAGTAAATCTTGACCAGGAATTTTATTTAAGGATATACAACTTATAGTGACGCTTCCCAATGTCAATTACAAACTACGTTGTAACTGCGCACTACATTGCAAATCCTAGGGTCTTTGTCTAATATACACGTATCACTAAATCAGATTTAGTTTCAATCTAATCATAATTAGATATCTAATCGTAATTAGATCGAATATGTATATAAAAGATAAAAGGTGATACCATTAAATAAGTAATATTATGGAAAAATGAATTGTTCGTATTCATGAATCAGACATAAATACGATCCGGATTGGCATTCCGAGCACCAACCCTATGACGATTCAGCCCCGGTTTTTTCCTATACACTCGTAATGGAATATAATATTTCATTAAATTATTTAAAAATACACCCACGCTTGATATCCATAGTTTAGACTCACTTCCACTGCTAGGGATACCGATCTGACCCTAAGGGTCCCACATCGGCCCCAACACAAGCAAAGCCCGATATATTAGGATCGGATACAAATAAAATTTTCGTATCCATTTATTTAACGAACTGTGTACATATATTAATATTCCTTTATCAAACTCGACCCGTTGTCATTCCGAGATACCATTTAGGGAGAGCTAAAAATAATTTTTTTAATTATAATTTTATACTTTTATATTGAAATTGGCTCACAATGATCAAGATCATAGTGATCAAATTCAAATCGGATATATATATATATATATATATATATATATATATATATATATATATATATTAAATCCAAATATAATCTGGATACACGTAAAATATTTTACGTTAGGGGTGTGTGGGGGTTGGATTGGGCGGGTAAATGCCAATATTTCTATCCAATCCGCCACTAACGGGTTGGGAAAATTCCAATCCGCCACCAATCCATCAAAGTCTAAATCCAGCGGATTGGTTACAAATTTTGGCGGTTTCAACTCAGCGGGTTAGGCGGGTTGGCATTAACAAATTTTTTTTTTTAATTATCACAAACTACAATTTATTATTGATAATCTCAAAATATAACTAATGCACACAAAAAACTAAAGGTAGATTTCATTGAATAATCTCAATTCCAACACAAACATAGAGTCAATTGATTAACTTAATACTTAACAATTTCAACTAATAATTTTTTTATGTATGTAAAATTATTAATTAAGCGGGCGGATCGGGTTATAGCGGGTTGATAATTTTTCAATCCGTAACCCAATCAAATCCGCCATTTTGGGGATCTAACCCACCCAACCCAAACCACCAAACTTAATGACCCGCACATGGCGGGCGGGTCGGTTGCGGATTGGACGGGTCGATGGGTTAAGCGGATATTTTGCACACCCCTAATTTACGTACATCCAGATGATATAAAATTCACATCAACCTTACACATATATATATATATTTGAATGCTTTTTTTAAGACCTTGTACTATGAATAAATTTTTGTTCCAAGGCAATAAATAAGAATCATATTACACATATTGTTAGGTACAAAGAAGACTTTTTAGACTTTTAGTTGTAATACAAAGAAGACTAATTGGAAAGAAATTGGTTTTGTTACCGTGTAAAAAATGTAATAATACTATATAAATGAAAAACCATTAAAATGTGTAATGCAAAAAAAAGTTATATAATATTTTTAATTTCAATTTTTTATCTTTAAAAGTATCCTAGAGCTATTATTGTATTGTATTGAAATGAAAAAAATAAAAAATAAAAAATAAAAAAATAAGGATCGGCATAAACATGAGCATCCATCCACTTTACTTAGGACTTTTTCGTAATTATGACATAAACCTACAAAATCTACTGGATAAATAAATAAAATCTGAGGTTAAAATTGCGAGGAATGAGAAATACCTTAAATAACCTTATCCAATCAGTTGTGGCTAAACAAGAATCTTTCTTCCTTTTTCTGATAACCTATTAACTTATCGCCTTTGGCAAAACCTCGAAAAGCGATATCAAAAATCTTGGTCCACATATATAGGGGTACATTCGTAATCACACTCCTTTTTGGTTATTTCGTAATTTTAGTAACAACTAGGGGCAACTACTAGATCCTACCTTTATAAATACTCACAGCCCTTCTGGCCTCTGCTTTGTCATTCTCTCTTTCCTCTTAATCTCTCTTCTCTTCCTCTTTTTTATTTTTCTCTACATCAGGCCTTAAAAATTGCTATTGCCAATCCTCAAATCTCCAGTCACAACCCAGATTCTATAGCCACTCCTATTTGATCCCTTCTTCCTTTTTTTTTTTTTTTTTTTTTTTTAAAAAAATAATTTAATTTGTCTTTGGGTTTTATTTATGCAAATATATTTCCATCTGGTTTTACTATTTCACCCTTCAATTTTTTTTTTAACTTTTCACCTGTTACAATTTACTGTCATTAAATAAAAGAGAGTTATTAACTTATTATTATTATTTTATTTTTTTTTGCATAATAAGGGGGATTATTATTACTCTATTTCCATTTAATTTTTGATTTGGTGCTCGGGTGCTGACGTGGCATGCACCCAAAAGCGGGCCATGAATACCAAAACGATGCGTTTACCTCCTCGGCGTGTTTTGACGCCAACTAAGCGAAAGGAGAGAGATGATTTCGACGCACCCAAGCCGGCGTCAATAACAAAATCACTCAAGCCGACTACTACCCAATCTCAAGCCAGCTCAGACAAAGCCTCAGTCGAGCCGGATTCTTCTAATCAGCTTTTAGCCGGCTACTTGGCACACGAGTACCTAACCCAGGGCACCCTCTTCGGTCAGCCGTTCGATCCGGCTCGATCGCAAGCCGTCTTTCATCCAGTGAAGCAGGGGAAGAGAGAGGAAGCCGAGCCGATCAAGGGAGCCGAGGAAAAATATCAAAGGTACGTGGAAGTAGCGAGTTTGCTAAAGAGTGATAGGGCCCACATAGCAGGCATTGTCAACCCTACACAGCTCGCTCGCTTCTTACACATGTGATGATGTATTATTATTATTTATTAACAAAACTAAACACTTTTTTCATTACATGTGGATGAATCTCATTGGCTCTTATTTGCTCCTCTTACGAAAGAAATGGTGGGGATTTTTTTTTTTTTTTTGGGGTCTTAAAAATATAAATTGCGGGGGGAGCAAAACGCAAAAACGACGTCGGAGATGGAGGAAATGGTATGTAAGAGAAGAGAGAGAAAGATATTCTTTCTCTCTCTAGAATTATCATTCCCTTATTTTGAATGATGGGTATGCATGATTCATGAATATGAAACACGCATATGCATGTAAATGTGATGATGTTTTGTATGAATATACTATCATCTTTAAATTGGTTTCTGTCCTTTTATTTTATTTATGGTTATTTTCTTATGATGTTAAGTTTCGTACATGAATATGTACATTACATCTATGAATGTATGCATATATGCATGGTGCCATTTTTGCTTATGATTTTATATCTTAGATCTATATATGTGTGGTGGATATGGATCTTTGCGACGGATAGTCCAGTTGACTTGGTCGTAGTAACTAAAAAAATCATTACACAGATGCTATTGAAATTTATGTTTATATATATGTTGATAATTTGTTGAAGTGTAATCATTTGTCTCCCTATCCGTGGTAGATATTTCGCCTTTGATTGGTATAAATTTTCGAGCTGTTCTCAGTGAATCTCTCATATTCTTTTGGGAAGGATTTTAGTAATATCTTTATAAGAAGTAATTAGCCTTGACTAGTAAGATGTGTTTCGGCCAAAGTTTTTGAACTGGGTCATCTTTCACTGTTAAAATGGATAATATCTTTGTTACATATTCTGATATCAGAAAGATGTATTTGGGTGGGTAGTCACCCATGCGCTAAGAATCAAAATTTGAAGGTACATGTTGCTGACCAATCATTGGACCGCCAAAGAGGAAGACATGTTTGGGTTAGGACTTCGGAACTAGACTACTAAGTAGGGATAGTAATGGGAATAGTTCGAGGCGGGGACCATAATCCCCAAATCCGAACTTGAATTATTAAAAAATCTTTGAACCCACCCCGAACCCGAGATTTCTCGAAAGAAGATATTCCTCATTATTCCCAAATGGGGATGGGGAATAATTGAGGACCCGATCTCTACTTATTTTATTGTTAATTGTTAACTTTTGTGTGAAAATCTTAGAATAAGGCAATAAGATTTTTGTTTATGGCTTATATATTGTTTATTTTTTAAAAAAAAATGGAAATTTTACTCGGGTTTGGGCCCCGTATCTGATGCCAAGATTGAATCGAGACCTCGAACCCGACCTGATTTGAATTTTTATATGTTTTGGGATCCCGAATCCATCCCAATTAGGACGGATCCCTATGAGGCCTCGAACTCGTGTAGATTTTTGTCATCCCTAACCCTAAGTAGTCAAAGCGTATAATATCTTTGTTGTGTACTCTGATACTAAAAAGACGCGTTTTGGGTGGATTTCAAATTTTGGCCACTCATGTCAAGAACAAAACCTTGAGAGACTTAATAGTCATGTTGCTAATGCTAGCTAATCCTTGAGCCGTAAAAGAGGACAATATCTTATTAGTTAGGTCGGACTTTACATCTTTAGATTGTGCTATAAATATATGAAATCAAAGTTAAATGCATTGGGGCTATAATATATTATGGAGTGTAATCTCTTGTCCGGCATTTTTATTCTTAAATTATCCATTTATGTTTAGATATACGATTTTCATTTGTTAAGGTTGTGATATGGGATATAGTTTTGTTCGTGGGGGAATGAATGAAAAAAATGCAATTTTGGCTACTCATGTTGGTTTTCTCATGGGTGAGCTTTTTGGGTGTGATTAGCTATAATCGAATTTTATGATGTTCAAGGAATCCAAAAGTGGATCAATATGTGATATTTTTCCACTCAATGCTAAAAGAAAAGCCGTAAGATCAACGCAAAAGCAACTAGGTAACCTCAAGAGTGAAGTAAAAGAAATTGCCAATTAAAGATGTAGATTTTCTATTTTGTAGTTTTTTTATGAATAAGTAGTGTAACAATTTCATACGTTTGTCTCTATTTTCCCAATGTGTATATACATGCAATTACTTTGCTTAAATAATAAATCAAATGTGTGGGAGTAAAACAAATTCTATTCAAGGACTAGATTAGTGATGCCAAGAGATAGAAGGAATTGATCGATATTTTACAACTTAAAAGAAATATCATTACAATTTATTGATGTTTATATAAATATTTTTTGAAACTTCGTAAATTAATTATATGATTCATATCTGACCCATAACGGAATGAATATATTTTTAGATATATAGAAGAAATCCATTTTTACCTTACATATTAGAAGTTTTGAACCTTCAAATGTGACGCGATAAAAAAAATTAAAAAAGTTATAGTGATTTTTAACATTTAGCTATGCGTTTTTACATATCACCAGCTACACGTTATTTACGATAATTTTATCATCGACTTTTTGAATAGTTTACATTTCTTCTTCAACAAGTGTTGGCTCCAAATAAAGCTTTCACTTGTTGAAGAATAAATGTAGTAAATGTGGCCCACTAATGACAGAGTTAGGAAGTAGATGCGGCCCAATTACAATGAACTAGACACCATCTTAGCAAGCTGTAAGAATCCAAAAGCGTGTAATCCAAGTTTAAATAAAAAAAAAATTAATAAAATTACTTTTTTAAATATTAAAAAATTCAAAACATTACTTTTTTCAATAAAATAAAAAAATCATTTTTTTAAAAAAAAAAAAGCCCGGCCTGACTCGTTTTACTCATAGTTACAAATTTAATTTCTAATTAGGCTTTATTTGGTGTTGCGATTAGAAAAATATGGTAAATAAACAGTGATTTTAAGAAATTTTGATTTATGCTAAAAATTAATTACGATGCACTTTTTTAATATTTTTTATTGTGGGGAAAAACTAAAATTTTTAACTTTTGCAAAACTCGATTTTCGAAAGAAATCACGATTAGTAATTGCAATTTCTCATCATTAACCAAACACTTAAAAATTATGTTTTGACCCAAATATAGTTTTTTCACTTCACCACAGGTCAAACCATAATTCCAAACAGACCCTCAATCAAATTTCAACGTCGTCACCACTAATGTTAGATGTTGTGTTGAAAAGCGAGAGGGGTATCCTAGGTAGGGATTGCAATTTGGATGGATATTTAGAATATCCACTAATATTTTATATCAATATTTTAATGGATGATGGATAGGTTATAAATATGAAAATTGATATTTATAATGGATATTAAATGTTTGCGGATATCAGTTTTAGATATCCAATCTTTGATATTCGTCCGATAACTAAAGAATATCGTAAATCTATTAGAGACTCACACACACTTGATTATGTCTCTTTACTAACCAACAACTGCATGTGTGCCAGATTTTTGCTTCAATTTCAAGCTGCTGTGTGGGATTAATTCGTTTATTATTATTTCCAAATTTTTGAATCTCTAAGTTAATCTAAACCCTTATAGGTGGAAATTTTAATTCCAATTGAATCTCTCGTCTGTACCCTGCACCATTAATAGAAGACATCTCTGGTGCAATATTTTCCTCCCCAATTTTCGGTAGGATTAAATGGCTTGCTCGATTGTACATGATAATGAATTATTTGCGTTAATTTTGTTATTTATTATAAACTTTGTATTATTGTTACGATATTACTTGGTTGAATGAAATTGCTATTTACTCAGTAATTTTTTTAATAGAAATGTTGACTATATTAGGAATAAATATTATATGCATCATAATATAGTGATAAATTAAAAGAATAATTAATAATTTTATTCGGAATTACTACCATTCTACACCGTAGGTACATGATTTCAGCTATAATTTATAGGCCACGTGTCATATTATCAGTTGAATTTTTCTCGGTTAGTTTTCTTAGTGGAATTGCGCTAGACAGAGAAAGACCCAGTAAAATCATGACACTTATCACAGTACTATTAGAGGTATAATATCATCAGACGGAAGAAGTCATGATAATCTCCGTAACCCTCAAACCCCCGAATAAAACTTGAATGTTGATTCTCAATGACCCGGAATAAAGAGTGACGTCACTTCGAAATCAATCCATTCCGAAAATGACTATTCCGGAGTTCACAAACAACAAAGGTATGGAATAAAAATACTCTGAACCCAAATCAATACTTCAGAACATGTGAGGCCGCACGTTATAATCTTAAAGTTATTGGACTTTAATAGCAATCCACTTTAACTTAACATGCAAACTTAGCTTAATATGTATAATAATATGTGTAATTAAAAATAATAATTGAATTACATATAATCTTACATGTCAACATGTCATATGACAAATGTTCAGCATGCATTCCACGGAAGTTTAGCAAAACGGACAAGTGTCAGTTGGAGAAATGAAACCTCCATTCACATGGAAAACATGATGCTATATAAGTCAATGAAGAATTCTAAAATAAGGATTAGGAAAAACTCTAAAATATAGAAAATTTTATAGAAAAATTCATAAAATTGATTAGTCTTAATCACAAAGAAAAATAGGAAGATTCTAAGTTTCAGAGTGTTAATCTCGTAGGAATCTATCATTGGTCTCAAAGCTAAACCAAGTCAGACCCATTAAATAATAAATTCTTGGCCTAAATTTGAACTGGACTCTAGAGAATGAAATTCAGTATTTTTGAAGATATAGAATCTCACCACTTTTTGCACCTTCATATACTATTTCAATTACAAAATTATGTCGCATCGCCCTCAAGTGACATGACATGATGATTTTCAAATAGTTTTATTTAGATTGTGATATGAGTTCAAATCTATGAGAGATAAAAATTAAATTTGAGATTTATTTACTGGTCTATGTGAAGAGCATCATCAATTGTTATTTAAATTATAGCAATTCCTTATAAGAAAAAAATGATACAACTAAGAGGTTTTCATAAATAAGTGTCATTTACTTATTGGGTGATAAGATTTTGCGATTTATTAACTAATTTATTTAATATCACATCATCTATTGAATACCTGACATCATTTAATATAATTATATTTAAAAGATTATTAAATAAGCTTTTTTAAAGGCCATGGCTTGGTGGTGAGTCTCAGGATTTGGCTTCGAAGTGTTCGAATTCAGGGCAAATACATTAAAAGAATGGTCATTGGCATCAAAGCTAAACGACATCGTTTGCGCAAGTGAATCTGCCAGTAAAACGGCGTCGTAAGGTGGATAAAAATGAAAGGAAGGGTTTAGGCTGGGTTTCGTTCCCTGGTTAAATAATCGAGCATGAAAAAACAAGAACAAAATAATTGTCACTTCTCAGTCTCACTCTTTCCAGTTCGCCGGAGCATCAAATAATATTTGAACCGGTCAAGGCTTAGCTACCAACTTTACAGGTTCGTTCTTTTGTTAATCTTTAATTCCACTTATTATTTTCTGGTCTTAAGTTTAATGAACTAGACTAAATTATAGCGCCAGTTGAGTAAACACAACAATTTGAGTCATCTGAGTTAAAGGGCAGAAAAAATATAGATGAAGAATTAATAATTTATTGTTCTTTTGTTTGATTGGCATCAGGTGAACCGCTGTAGCAGCTGAGCTTTTGGCCTGTTGGGTTTGCTTTGGTGAAAACAAATGTTAAAATTGAAAAGCTTTTGTGGGTCCATTTCTGTGTTAGTTTAAGGATTTTTGATTGAATTATACTTTTTGGAGTGGATGAGATGTTTCTTCTTCAAGGTTTCAGCATGCCCAATTCGGTTTTCCCTTTTTGTTCGGTAAGTATTGCTCCTAATTTGATTCTGTTCTCGAATCCATTCTTTCCCTCCCTAGTACAGTACAGTGGTAGTGTAAAGTCTCTTGCTTGCTTTGCTGTTTCGAGAAAATCAGACTCGAAACCTGACCCCGAACCTACCTCCAAGCCCAAAAGAAGAAAGGGCCTAAGGAAGATGGAAGTTTCCAAAAGCAAAGATGTGGATGCTGATGGTGATGGAATGTTCCCGACAACAAAACCGAGAAAGCCTAGGCGAGGTCGTAAGAGTGAATCAGCTGCTGTTGAAGATTATGTACGGGATTCACTTGAACAGACCTTTGCATCAATTAGACAGCAGAACTCTGAAGATTTGGAGAACATGGAGAGTGTGTTTAAAGAGAGAGTTGAAGACAATGTAGATTCTGAAACCAGTGACAATGATGAGGAAGATAACGATGAAGGAAGTGATGTTGGTAAAGGGAAAAGGAAAAAGAAGATGGTGGTTGAGGCAGATGATCCAAATTGGCCGTTGGATGCTGATGTGGGGTGGGGAATCAGTGCTTCAGAGTATTTTGAGCAGCATCCAATTAAGAATGTTGTGGGGGAAGATGGGTTTGTGATTGACTGGGAAGGGGAAATTGATGATAGCTGGGTGAAGGAGATAAACTGTTTGGAGTGGGAGAGCTTTGCTTTTCATCCAAGTCCTCTTGTTGTTCTTGTCTTTGAGAGATACAATCGGTAACTTTCTTATGTTTCACAATTCAGTATTGATTATGAAACTTGATGGTGATTATCTATGTAATACTACAGTGATATTTTCAATACCTTTCAATTGGGTGTCCTTTTTTTTTTTTTTTTTTTCCCTTTATATATATATATATAAATGAAAATGAGCCATTATAAGTGAGTATTGCATAAAACATCAACTGATGTTCTGTTCCCTGGTGTAAGTCAACTTAGTACTGGATTTTGTAATTTGTATAGTTTATGTTGTACTTTGGCATAAAACTGTCAACGGGTCCTGATATGCTTTTAAATATTAAAAGCAGTTGCTAACGGAAACTTGTGCAATATATAGTGCATAATAATTGCAAATGTCCACTGGCTTGTGCCTGTGAAGTGCGTCTCTTTTCAACTTCATAATTATCATCTTGCTCTTTTCTGCTGGTGAAGACTATTAAACTGACTTAAAGTCATCTTTATTTCCTCTTTGATTCTTGGAAAAATTGAGTTAAATAGAAGAAAAAGGCTCGAATTTTCTTAAGAAATTATAATCCCTTGAGAATTCCACCATTTTCCAAATTTCCCCATATCTTTCCAAATGTGAGAGGATGTTTACATTTTATGACATGTGGAATTGCATCATTTGTTCAGGGCAACTAATAACTGGAAGACTTTGAAAGAGCTGGAGAAGGCAATCCAGGTGTATTGGAGTGCCAAAGATCGACTGCCTCCTCGGGTACCTTGTGCTTCTCATTTAATATTTCCCCCTGATTCTTTAATTGTTTCATTAAATGTACTCCTTTGTAACTAGAAATGTTCTGACTCTGTGAGGTTGCTGTCGAACAGTATGGTTTGGCTATATGTTGTTGAAAGGATCAACTATATGTAATCTGGCCCTCTGATTGTTAAGGAAACAATTCTAAAGGACAGTTACCTGGACATTTATGTGTATTCTGTAATTGAATTTTGGATTTCCAACATTTTGTTATCTTTTTCTCCATATATTTCCTTGGTAACCAATAGAGGAGCCTGCTTAAAAGAATCTTGGGTTTCCTCAGATTGATTTCTCCTGTGTGTATAATGATTATGACAGTCTTGAAATTTCTTTGTAACAGGCAGTTAAGGTAGACATCAATATTGAGAGAGACTTGGCATATGCTCTCAAAGTTAAAGAATGCCCTCAAATTTTATTTTTACTGGGAAACAGGATATTGTACAGGGAAAAAGGTAACATATAGTTTTCCCCTTGAGTGTGTTACAAACCCTTTTGTCTATTTGCCCCCAATAAATGGCAATTGAATATGGTCTTTGCAGAGTTTCGCAACTCTGATGAGTTGGTGCAAATGATCGCACATTTCTACTATAAAGCGAGGAGGCCATCATGGATTGATAAAGCAGCTGTCTATCCTCCTTGCTAGCTCCGAATCTGGTATTTAATCAGACTTGCTTAAGATTATTTTAACGTTGTACTAGTTTTCAATTGATTATTTGATCCACTTGATGTCTTTTTTCTTGATGTTATTTTGGTAATGTCTTCTTGAATGTAATTCCCTGGGGATGTGAGAAACACGGTGTATAGTCAAGATTATCTTTTATTTAGCAGGTCAAAGCTGTTGAAGCCAAACTTGCCGCTTTTGTAATGCTGGCATCGACACCTTAGGTTAAGTTGTAGAATCTAAAATCGGGTGCCAGGGTGCAGGATGATTGAACCAACACTCTTGTTTGTATGCCACTTGTGTACACCTTTAGGATCATACGTTCATGTATTTTCCTGAAAATTTGGTTCTTGTCATTCGTGATTCCAGATCCTGGTCTGATTGGATTGTTTATGTCTATCTGCTAGATATGTAAACTATTCTTCTGTTGGATCAACACACACCTGGTAAATTATAAAATTTTCTTTTATCTTTGGCCATTATGTGCAAGTACCCGAACTTTTGAGGATTATTTTGAATAATTTCATGAGCATTTAGTCACTGTCAATTCCTTACTGTTCATGAAAGTATGATTTTTCTCAGATAATGTCATAGTTGGTGTTCAAATTGGAACAAATTTGACTTGACTGTTGCTTAATTTTCTGGCCGCAGACATGATGAATGTGACTACAAAATTATGCAAGTTGTCGTGGGTTCTGCAAAAGTGAATAGTGATCTACTCAAATGAGTAAAATGCTAAAATCCATATAAAATTATAGTAAACTAATAACACGAGGTGCTGAATGAAATCTTTTCTCAAGTTTAAAGTGGCAAACCTTAAAAAAAAGGTTTAAAACTACTGTACCCTTACTCATAATTCATAAACAAATTGTGTTCAGTTTACTTGATAAGAAAAGATTAGTTGTATGAAAATCAGAGTCAATTAGTTGTATGAAAATCACAGAGTCAATATAACTTGTTTCATTCTAAATTTTTTAGAAAAACGTTTTTCTCATTTTGTGATATTTGAGTTTTTTATAAAAAATTTCATCAATGTATACTATTTTCCGGTGGATGGAAAAGTTTAAAGTGAATGAAATCTATTGTACCCTTGCTCATATATAAATTGTGCTCAGTTTACTTGATATCAAAAGATTAGTTGTATGAACATCAGTCAGTTAGTTGTATGAAAATCATTCCTCTACAAGAAAACATTATTATTTCGGTTGGTATTATATATTACCGATTGATTAGTGACTGAAATATTATGTCGGTATTTGACTCGTCGGTAAACAAATACTGAACTGAAATATATTCGGTCGGTGATATTACCGATCTATTACAGACCTAATATATTTATGTCGGTGTTGTTACCGATCGATTACCGACTGTATATTACAAAATAATCAGTCGTTATATAGATGAATTTTGGTCGGTAATAACTCATTATTTTACCGATCGATATTATTAGGTCGATGAGTATATATATTACCGACCATTATTTCGATCGCTGAGAGCTTATAATTATCGATGAAAACTAATTCAGACGGTATATATTACAGATTGTAATATAATTACCGACTGATTTTTCGGTCGGCAAATAAGTCCACCGACCGATTATTTAGTCGGTAATTATATTGTATTATATATTTTTTAAATTTTATTTTTTTCAATTAAATTACATTATATTTTATTTTTTCAACTATTAATGTACTAATACATTAAACAAAATGGAAAATAATACATTTTTTTATATGAAACATTCTTGTGTTTAGCCAATCCTCTTTTGTTCTTAAATCTGGGTTGAGAACAAAATTTACACATTGTCATGACAATATCATCACCTCAGTATATCATGCAACCATTATTACAACAATCAATTTTTTCTACAGATAGCTCAAGGCTCTTAACTAACTTCTTCGTACAGTAAAAATTACCCACCATCTATTGTCTTATGCTAATACTTCTTCAATGAACTGTACCCAATCATCGAAGGTCTTCTCTAATAGATATTGCTCAGATTTCATATTCAAATATCGAGCTACCGCTGACAATTGCGAGTGTTTTTCATACCCTGACCATAATTATGTATCTAAAGAATTCAGTATCTTATAAAAATTCTTTGTAGAATGATGAAGGGATTCCTCCAGATTATATGTTTGAAAACTAGATCCAGCCGTATAAAAAAACTATGGTCATTATTAACAAAAATAGGGCCAGCAACATCATAAATCATTTGGTGATATAGATTTATGCTTTCTGTTTCCATCACCGTTGACGTGTTGTATATAAGCTACTCGGAACAGACCACGAGTAAGAGTTTCCCCATGCCAATCACATACATAATAATCTGGAACAAATCATTTTTCACCAGATGTAACTTAACTTCCTCAATTTCTCTAAACTTCCAAAGATGACACACTTTATAATGACACCTCGTCTTATTGCTATGTATATATGTCGATTGACCACTAACATATTCAATAAACTAATGTACCTCGTTCATAAATTTCATGTTAAGTGTGCCATCATTGTGAAACCTCGCATACATGTAATACCCCGTCAGAAGCAGGATGCTATCGACATGAGACAAGATTAACCCATCTCCATAAGCCTCCAAATTTACAAAAAAAAGAACATGATGTATTCTAAAACTGGACAACTTGGATCACAGTCCAACATCAAAATGGAACCTAAGAAAGATATCAAACATATAAAAGGACCTCAGGTCTACACAAAACACATCAAAATCAAAATTCAACACTTAAGGGTGATGTGCCCACAACATCAGTCATCAATCAAGGGCTTTATGCCCACAACATCATATACAAATCAAAATATTTACTTAGTAATACAAAATAGCGTGCTCCACATGACAAATATCATATAAATCATAGACCCTAAACTTCTAAGACTTTTCCTAGAACACTTGCGAGGGTGACTGTAACTTGGGTGATCCGCGTCTCGAGTAGGACTTCCAAAGCTGAAGTGGTTGACTCATCTGGTAGCCAACCTGCAAAACTAGCAAACTGCTTTGGTGTGAGTTATAAAACTCAGTAAGTAACCATGCTCACACTACAAACAAAACATACAAGTTAAACACATATTTTTTTTTCAGAATTACTAAGTTATTACGAGTTTAGAATAATCAACTTTTTACCATCCTCTATTAATTGCGCGCGCGCGCACACACACACACACACACACATATGCCAAACTGATGGTCAAACATCCAAAGCATAAAAACACAAATTCGAATATCAACAAAGTACATCATTTAATATAGAGTCCATTTCAATCATATGAAACATGAAGTTACATTTTTATACTTTATTATAAATAAACATCTTTGAAATATCATCAAATCGGTAAATCAATCAAACTTTCTTCAATTCGAATCAATCTTTCTTCAATTCCAATAGCCTTACAATAGCTTAACATTCGTGATTCATGATACATTCATATGTATCATAGCTTACTTCTCTTATATTCACGTAAATATAATTTCAGAATTCTTACTAGGGGAACATGTCTTAGAAGCTTACAAACACATTCATTCTCTTTCACATTATACGTATGTACAATAACAAACTTACCAACATACACTTTATATCATCTTATACTCACACCGATTTTCAGGTCATTCTTTCATTCCACGCAAACACACACGGTCCATACTTATCATGAGATCTATCATATATACATATACATTCAAACATACATACAAACATCTTGTAACCGTCAACGAAGTATTCATAACAGTTAAAACATCATAACACAACCAAATAATACATACATATGGTTGACTTACATATATAATGCTCGTACGAGACCCATTACCTATTTTAGAATATGTATGCGATGAATATCGTCCGAACGGATTCCTAACCAGCTCGACTACTACACCACAAAATCATCCACCAATTAAACATACACACATGCACACATATCACGTAACACAAACTCATCGTACAATTTCTCATACACAAGCACAAATATGACAAACACTACTTTATCATCAGAATAGTCATACACATACGTATATACATCAAATATAAGAATATACTTATTTCTTCGAATTTCGACCATAGCTTTTAACACTCCTCACATCTTTTACTTATTAATCAAACATATTTCATTTCAGAATTCTTATATGAAAAACATTGATACATTATCTTACCAAATATACATTTCCATTCATATACGTATCCTATCAATCACGTACCCCTATCATTCAGGAAAGACTTAGCTTATACCAACACAACCTATATACAGCTAAATCATATGCACTAGTCAATGACAAATTTATTCCAATAACGCACATCTACACGTGCTAATACAAATTTAAAAATCATAACTTGTTCTCTTTACCCATCTTATACACTCAAATCATACTTATTTTATCATTTCATACATATACTAATATGTGTTCATATACTTATATGTATACATATTCATTCACATATACATATGCATACCATTACAGGTTCATACACTGACATACATTAATAAACATCTACCTCATCAAACATTTCACTTCATATCATAACATTACAAAAATCCATACATGTGGTGGTCGATTATCTTAACCATACGTAATCTCGAATTCTGTACTCAAAACCACCTCTTAAGTATCCTTTTTTTTTATCATAACATTTCAATTATATATATATATATATAAACGCAAATTCACCAATTCAAGTTCTCATCGCATGAGTTACTCACCTGGCTTCGCGAGCACTCCAGGACCTAGTCAAATCTGTCAAAATAAAAGGCGAAACTCCGCCAGAATCGCAAATTTACAGAATTCTCGACTTAACTAAGATAAAATTTTGGATCTTCCCGGGACAATCAAATTAAGTCTGTTCTCAATGATTCCAGTTTCAATAATCTTAAAACATCATTACAAACTAATCTAGGCCACTAGTTAACTTAAATCTTCGGTTTACGTATTTTTGGAAAATCTTTCGAAAAAGTTTCCAAAAACGCTACGAAAGGGTCCCGAACCCTCCGAACCTGTCCGGATATATCTAAATATTATCATACCATCATATATATCTCATATCTGTCATTACACTTAGGAAAACATCAATACACATTAAAACCACTTTTACCAGAATCTTTCATAATCTTTCGGATCGATCCAATTCGTTTCGTTTTCACTCGGATTCTACCAAATACACATATTCAATATACTCATACTCAAACAATTCAATTTATATAAATACGCGACTCTACGAAGGAAAACTTGGAATTAGCAAATTTTTACGGACTCCAAAGGATCCCAAAAACGCGTTAGAATCGAATTCCGATCGAAACTACTGTTCATTAGTGGGTGACTATTCACCACCACTTCTCCTATTGTTTCGTGTGCAACAGTGCATGGAACGGGAAAACTGTCACCGTCAACTTGTAGTACTCTTCAAGAGCTTCGATTTGGCGGGTGGCTCGGGCCATGAAACGAAGCGATGAGCCGGGATTGAGAAACCCAAACTCGTACATATTTCTCTCTTGTTCTCGCTGTCGGTGACGATCTGGGGCCGCCACCGACCACCTTTAGACGGGGGTTGGTGTTGGAGTTCTACGATCCCGATGATCGAATAACAAACATGAAACATAAGTGCGAATACAATGAGGGAGTTGCGGAATACTCACATCGATCGGTTGAGCGACGCGGCAACGAACAAAAATTCTTTTTCTGCTCATACATGGTCACGTCAGTTCACTTTCATGGCTCCTCCATTTTCGGTTTTGTGCCTCCATGAAAGCTCCAAGCTTTGCGAACGGTATTCCAAGCCCACGGGTGGGTTTCCCTATCACCTACGGACGACTCCGAGTGTGTGCTAGCACCTTGATTTTGCAACAAAATCATCATTTGCTTCCTCTATAGCTCACGGTTTTGGCAAACCAGTGAAGAAGAACAAGAACAGCCCAAAGGGCGTGAGAGAGAGAGAGATGAAGAAGAAAGAGAGATAGTGTTATTTGTGTAATTGATTTTCAAAAAACATATACACAATTTTGGCTTTCAAAAGTCAAACAATTAAAGCCATAAATGCCAACCACTACATCAATCAATCAATCAATCAATCAATTGTCACATCACTCAAAGTGACATGATTTGATGCTTGATGTGACTAGCGATTTGACGCTTGATTTGACTTGTGTGCCGCACTCGAATTCGAAATACGAATGTGCTCGCAAACAATCCCGGGCTCGGGTTCGCTAATTCCAAATTAACGAATTTTCCGTTGCGACGTAATTAAATGATTATGCCTAGCAAAATCACTATTCACGTCGCTAACGAATTAATTCTAAATTAATTCGTTCGCCCGAATTAAAATCGAATTTTAATTCCGCGTCGAAATCCAAGGCCTGGGGCTGGTACAGTGTCTGCCCCGTACGAAGCATATATCGGATGACAAACAACTAGTCTCTTTATTATCGGATAATCATGACCAAGTCATATTATCCCGATGGTTGCAACCCTTTAGAGAACCAGTTCTGTATCCCTGTGCGATCATCAACTCCATATGACTGGAGTGACACTTCCATCTTGACATCACACCCAACACACTACGATTCTCGATATACCCAGCAGAGGCGTACACAGAACCTGTTAAAGCCCTGGACGACCACAACCAAAGTATATTGACTGTCTCAAGTATTAGCGGTGCAAGTCTCAGGTTAAGACCAAATACACCTACCCTGATTTCGGATTTCCATAGACACATAGTCATACTACCAATGGAATTCCGAGGGGGTCTATCCAGAGCGAAGCTGTTTCCCGTACCATCGGTAAAACACAACCTCCTATTACACTTGTATGAGTATCTTATACCCAAGTATATGAGAATTATGCCGTTATGCCCTCACAACACGCACAAGTGTAATACTAGTCTTTTACACATTTATCGATGTCCAATCTCGATAATACTATGACTAGGGATATTTAATGATTTATCCTTCGTGGATTGATACTGTCTCATATCATTCTCAATCTAGGAACAAATCATAATGACCTCCTATCATTTATATATCTTGGTGATCTAATCACAAATAATAAGAGAGCAATCTCCTTTGTCACATAGTTAATTTGTACAACAACACCATGATCTGTACAAATAGTGACGCTATTGGTCATAATTGTCCAACAATCTCCCATTTGGCCTATAGCCAGTCACTCGAGTGTCTAACACCCGAACTATGTAAGGTTGGCTCAAATTGCTGAGAAAAGGCTTTCGTCAGCGAATTTGCATGATTATCATCTGATGCGATTTATTCGATCATTACATCGCCACGATGTATGATCCAAACGAATCAGATGAATATCGAAGTATGTATCCGGATCGTTGATGAGACCATTAATTCTTTATCCTGTGCTGACGTCTAGCTCAGCTGCTAACAGAACTATATCTAATCTAATTAGATTTGTTATCGACCTAGAAGGCTTCTATTGCTGCCTCAGCTGCAGCAATAACCTGTATTTGTTTATTCGGTAACAATATCTTGCGTGGAAGATTTCCAGCTCACTGTACCGTTATTCAAACTTTATAGTACCGTTTGCGACTTATAGTCATTTTATCGGTTTAGAAAACTTACTATAGTGATCCCAGTCACTTCAAGTTCTCCATCTCCATAGTTTAAGACAACATCCTTAGTTCTCTAAGATACTAAAGGATGTTCTTAACTTCAATCCAGTGACTATCACTAGGATTGGCCTGTTTGTGAATCCATATGCTCAAAGCGTATGAGACACCAGGTCACATACATTTTTCAATGTACGATTTCTCGGAGAGTATTACATGAAAGCCAATCTTTCACCGATATATTATGGGAATTTCATTTCCAAGAAATGACATTTATTATCATTATTTACAGGACATTTATTGTCAGTGCGCTCTCACTAACCCTCTTATATACACAAGAATCATTTTCGTTTTGAATTAAATCATAAACCATTATGATTACATCAAAACGATGATTCCAAGAACCTAATGCTTGCTTCAATCCAAACATGGATTGAATAACCTGCAAACCTTATTTGCTAGTTTGGTACGACAAAATCGACAGGATGTTGTGAACATCCTCCGAAAGGTTTCCTTTTCAGGAAAGTGCTTTTCCCGTTAAGCTAACATATTTCATAAATGAAACATGCAGCTTTAGCAAGCATTATCCAAATGGATTTACCGTGGCAACAGGTAAAAGGTTGAATCGTAGTCAACACAATGTTGATAATGATACCTTTCCGCTAAAAGCCTAGCTTTATACGTTGTGGTGTGTTGCCTTCCATGTATGTCTTCCTTGAAGACTTATATAGTACCAATAGGCACAATGCCTTGCGGTACTTCAACTAGTATCCAAACTTGTTGATATATATGGAATCAATTTCGGATTCATGGCACTTTGCCATAATAGGGAGTCGATACCTTGTATCACTTCCTCACACGTAGTCAGTTGGTATTCCTAAAAAATATTGACATCTTTATGAGGTGAGATCAGAAACCCATACCCCAGGTTGTTTCCTGACTCTCTCCGACTTACACGGTTCTTGTGTATTCGAAGGTTACTGGTATAGTTTCATCCCTGATGAACTATTTGTGTGTTCCATTAGGAATCGATGCTTGGAATAGTATTACTCCGATTTTCATCGAGTTTTACTATCCTCGCACTTACTACTGCATATAGGTATTCCTCTTAGGAAAACCGCATGGTGAGCAACAATTAAATTGTTGTTTCTTGTGAGTTGTATAAGTACAATACTTTGGTATCCCTAGGATAACCTATAATTGGCACTTATCCAATTTGGGTTTTAGTTTGGTATCATCCAAACATATGCCTAGCATTCCCAAATATTCAGGAATGAGAAACCTGGTTTCTTTCCTGTTCATATCTAATATGAAGTCTGTCAAACAGATTTTATGGAACCTTATTCTAAATAAGTTCTGCACTGTTAATGCGTATCTGTTGAAGGAAATGGTAGCTCAGAGCGACTCATGATTAACCTTATCATGTCTAACAAAATTCGGTTACTCAGTTCGGACACACCGTAAGATTGACGTGTTCCGGGAGGAGTCCTCATTGAAAGAATACTATACTCTTTCAAGTATATTAGAAACTTATTGCTTAAGTATTTTCATCATGGTCTAATCGTGATGGTTTAATACTTCAGCCAATCTGTTTGTCTATTCGTGTTGAAACTGTAAAAGTTTCCGATTTGTGTTCTATCAGAAACACATACCCATACATGATGCCACATCCGTAACGGTCACGAAATATTCATATCCACCTCTATCCTAGCTAGACATGGGCCCAATTCCTTCACTATGAACTAGGGCTAACAGATTGGTGGCAATTACACTTTTACCAAGTAAATAGTGTTTTAGGCAACTTTGCCTAATAAACTAGATTCGTAGACTTTATTTGAAATGATCAAATCAGTCCGAGTACCCACTCTTCAAAAGTGTGGATATACGAGTCTTGTTTAATTGTGTCCCAGACAACAATGCCAAAAATGTTTCTTCTGATCAAATCAGTTTGAGCTATTTGTTTGTCATTTTATACGTTTGAGATTTTATTTATATTCAAAATATAAATTATGTTATTCACATCTAATGTGTTTATCTCAATATCATCTTTATATAATAAAACACTTTAGTGTTCTAGAATATAAAGGCAAATCCGCAACGGATTAAACACTGATATAAGCTAATGTTCATAGTCAAGCTAGTTACATTATAACAGTTTCCAAATTTAGGTACACACCCCAAGGGTAGTTCCTAAACTTAGGTATCTACGGTTAAAACATAAAATTTCGTCCCGTTTCCGATTCGCAGATTAATCTCAATCTGAAGTCAGTATCCTGCTCATAGAAGATTCTGATCATCAGTGTATATTTTTATGTACCACACTAAGTATTTAAAATCCAATTTTAATACTAGTAGTGAACATAATTATGACAAAAATATTTGAAGTCAGAGCCTTGCTCGTCTTCAGTTCCTTCATGTCTGCTTTGTCCAAACGGCAGTCACGCTTCCGCGATCCCGTTTGCCACAATTTAGGCAGACATTTTGGGATATGTCCTTTATCTTCCAGAAGATGATAATGATTTTGCCTTTGCCCTTTTCCACATTCCAGAAGCCTTTGGCCAAGCCTCGGGTTTCTAGAATATCGAAGTAAAGTGCGCCTTGCAGTTCTTGCCTTATTGCAAAATTTGATTTTATCTCATTGAGAATAGTCATTAACCCTCCAAGAGTTATTATTGCAATTTAGTACTTCTAAGATCTAAAATAGATATATGAAGATCCTTCAATTTCATTATCATACTTTAAGGATCTAATCCTTAGTTCTGATTAAGAAATTAAAGAGTCTACTGCGACAAGCTTAATGGATTAAGCACTAAAGTTATCATCACATGAATCTTCCAAAGATTATGCTCCACTATTTACTTAACTCCGGGCTTAGGCCTAATATGTTATTTTATCAAATAAAGTAACTTATTAGTTTCCAGGACCATCCTGAAATTTATTCCCAATTTTGAAAATTAAACCATTTAAATACATTTTCCCTAGGATTATGTATTAAACGTTAATCTTTCAATTTTATCTTGATTCTAATAGTCCAACTATTTAATCAACGATTTAAGTACTTTAAAATATAATGATCATTATAATCCAATTATATAATCAATTATAAATGAATTGTTTGAATACGTTCCAAATGTTTATTAAAACAATAATTAAATATTAGTCCAACTAACATTTAATTTATTTGACGAATGATATTTGTTTGAGCGCGTATGGAAAGTAATTAAACGAATATTGCAAATTCAATTCTTGCCTCCCACTATTTTTCGGCGAGCCTCTAACCCTCTGTCGAGTACTTGGGAAACCGTGTTTCCTAGTGGGCTAGGATCCCTTTAAATATCACACAATCTTGACTTTGGCCAACAAATTGTATGATAATTAACTAGATAGATCTCTAAGATCAATTAGATCCAATCCAATTCCTAGATCCAGTAGGGGGACATCCAAGTCCGAAACATATATCTTATATATGCCAATATATCCAATATATTGCCTAACTTTTTTCCTCTGAATCAACTAAGCCTTGGCTTTGGCACAACAAACTTAGTGATCCCAGTTAAGCGCGACCCATTGACCATGGAAAGCTTCGTAATCAATGTCGATGGACAAGAAGCGATCTTGACTTTGGCCAACAAATCACAACTTGGACAAGACACTGATATGAAACAAAGCTCTCGTGATTCAAACACATCCTCGACGGACAAAGGCCTTGACTTTGGCCAACAAACCAATGTCGTCTTAGATCTTGAGTAAGAATCACTCAATGGAAGGAAAAACGCTTAATATTTTACGAGGGTTTTTCGAGTGCAAATTGGCAACTAATTTATTATCTTTGTTAAGGTCTCATCATCATACACCCTTAAACATGCATTCTAAACACATAATAAAGCGCGTATAATAAAATAATAATGATATGCGGATGGATACTTTACACATTGATCCTAGATAAAATTTCTCTCCATTCCTCTCTCTCGCTAGCACAAGTATCACTTCTACCCGTTACACTACACTTCTAAAGAAACCTCATTTGCATTGAGGGGAATAAGTGAGAAGAGAATAAAAAGAATAAAGAGGTAATAAGGCTGGACACGCAGGTCCAATTAATAAATTCCAAATTTATTACAACAATTTCTAAAATTGCCCCACCCATCTAATATCCATCCGATATACATTATTCATGCATCGCAACCATGTACTCACACAAGCATGTTATCAATCAATCTAATCAAATTAATTAATCTGATAATTAATGACCATCCAATGTTCAAACAACGATTGATTTTGCTCGAGTCAAACTCGTTTTGCGAATAAGTACTCAAAGTACGAATTCTCGAATTAAATTAAACTACATAATTAAATCCAATTTAATATGTATTTAATACTAATTCGCTATTTAATTCCAAATTAAATACTACACTTTATTAATAAACCTTTTACGATTAAATTCCAAATTTAATCGTTATAGGTCTCAAAGCCCGATTAACGTCCACCGTTAATTTAATTAAAGTCCAATGGGTTTTTAATTAATTTCTTTAAGGCGTGGCTTCAAGCAACCAAAGCCCAATCAAGGAATTACCCCATAAGCCCAGAAATCAATTTAGGCCCATTAGGCCCAATTAAACTTTAAAGGTCCATTAGTCGCATTTGGGCTTTATGGAAGCGGTTTTGGGCCCAATTGGATCCAACCAATTTAGCCTAAACCCATCTTGGTACAACCAAGCCCAATTAGCCCAATAACAACTTTCAAGCCCAATTTTACAAAATAGGCTCAATATAATTAAATTACAAAAATCCAATTTCATAATCTAATTAAACAAAGTGCATTACATAAATAATTACCCAATTAACATTTCTAAAACATCAATTAGCCTAATTAATCATGCTTTTTAACATCAAATAGTGTCCAACAATTTAATCAAAAATCAAACCCAATACATGTTTCTTCAAGTCTCGACATTTAGGGAATTTTAAAATCGATTCGGTTTCAATCAAATTAAATCCACAATCAATATTTCCCGATTGATTTCCAACACATCCAATGATCAAAAATCAAAAAATCCAAGACTTTTAGGGCTAGTTGACATTCGACCAACACATCAAAATTGGGGGAAAATTGTTCCAAATAAAATTTCTTCAAATTGATCCAATCAATCTTCAATTAAAACACATTTAAGCATACTAATTCATCCAATTTCATTAAATCATGCTCAAATTCATTTTACCCAAATTTTAACCCTAATTCAAATTTCATGCTTTTACTCCGCTCTGATACCAATTGTTGGAGTTCTACGGTCCCGAGGATCAAATAACAAACATGAAACATAAGTGCGAATACAACGAGGGAGTTGCGGAATACTCACATCGATCGGTTGAGTGACACGGCAACAGAAACAAATTCTTTTTCTGCTCATACATGGTCACGGCTGTTCACTGTCATGGCTCCTCCATTTTCGGTTTTGTGCCTCCATGAAAGCTCCAAGCTTTGCGAACGGTATTCCAAGCCCACAGGTGGGTTTCCCTATCACCTACGGACGACTCCGAGTGTGTGCTAGCACCTTGATTTTGCAACAAAATCATCATTTGCTTCCTCTATAGCTCACGGTTTTGGCAAACCAGTGAAGAAGAACAAGAACGGTCCAAAGGGCGTGAGAGAGAGAGATGGAGAAGAAAGAGAGAGAGTGTTATTTGCGTAATTGATTTTCAAAAAAACATATACACAATTTTGGCTTTCAAAAGTCAAACAATTAAAGCTATAAATGCCAACCACTACATCAATCAATCAATCAATTGTCACATCACTCAAAGTGACATGATTTGACACTTGATTTGACTTGCGTGCCGCAATCGAATTCGAAATGCGAATGCGCTCGCAAACAATCCCGGGCTCGGGTTCGCTAATTCCAAATTAACGAATTTTCCTTTACGACGTAATTAAATGATTATGCCTAGCGAAATCACTATTCACGTTGCTAACGAATTAATTCTAAATTAATTCGTTCGCCCGAATTAAAATCTAATTTTAATTCCGCGTCGAAATCCAATTTCGTTTAATATATCGAATATATTAATTTTATCGATTAATTCCAAATTAATCGTTCTCTCTCTTTAATGATATTTTATCCCAGATAAAATATCTCCGCAATTAATCACAGATTAATTTTTTCTCTCTTCTAATTAATCCCAGATTAATTAAGTGCGAGTCATACGTCATCGGTGAATCTTCGGGAAGCGACCCATGAGATCCTCGGATATGTTGGCAGTAAATACGGTCGTCGGACTATCCGAACAGGTAAGTACCTAGTAATACGTTTGTACCGATTTACAAGACAAGGTTGGCTTCTAGCAAAGCGCCATGCCTACCCAATTCTCCAGAAACATGCTTACATGAATAAACGATCTATATCAGGCGTAGTATACATAGTATTGCGTATTTCGATCCAGTATCGGATGATCACATGCAAAGCCTGAGGCTGGTACAGTGTCTGCCCCGTACGAAGCATATATCAGATGAAAAGAAACTAGTCTCTTTATTATCGGATAATCATGACCAAGTCATATTATCCCGATGGTTGCAACCCTTTAGAGAACCAGTTCTGTATCCCTGTGCGATCATCAACTCTAGTCTCTTTATTATCGGATAATCATGACCAAGTCATATTATCCCGATGGTTGCAACCCTTTAGAGAACCAGTTCTGTATCCCTGTGCGATCATCAACTCCATATGACTGGAGTGACACTTCCGTCTTGACATCACACCCAACACACTACGATTCTCAATATACCCAGCAGAGGCGTACACATAACCTGTTAAAGCCCTGGACGACCACAACCAAAGTATATTGATTGTCGCAAGTGTTAGCGGTGCATGTCTCAGGTTAAGACCAAATACACCTACCCTGATTTCAGATTTCCATAGACACATAGTCATACTACCAATGGAATTCCGAGGGGGTCTATCCAGAGCGAAGCTTTTTCCCGTACCATCGGTAAAACACAACCTCCTATTACACTTGCATGAGTATCCTATACCCAAATATATGAGAATTATGCCGTTATGCCCTCACAACGCGCACAAGTGTAATACTAGTCTTTTACGCATTTATCGATGTCCAATCTCGATAATACTCTCACTATGGATATTTAATGATTTATCCTTCGTGGATTGATACTGTCTCATATCATTCTCAATCCAGGAACAAATCATAAGGACCTCATATCATTTATATATCTTGTTGATCTAATCACAAATGATAAGAGAGCAATCTCCTTTGTCACATTGTTAATTTGTACAACAACACTATGATCTGTACAAATAGTGACGCTATGGGTCATAATTGTCCAACAGTTGGCTGGGCACACCCCCTTAGGCTGTCAACCGGCCGGTGACGGCCTGTTGGCCGGCGGAAGAGCCAGCAAACCAGAACATCATTTCGGGGGAAGGGGTCGAGTGGAGAGATTTGGGAAGTTATGCAATTTTGGCAATTAATGGAAGCTTAATGGTATTTATATGAAAGTTTTTGGAAATTACATTCTAACTCTCGTGAAATTTTAGTTAGGTCTCTGTCATGAGGCTTTCTCGGTAATTTATATTTTGAAAGCCCTTCTAATGTAAATTTCGAAAAGTGTTCAACATGAAAGTTGTTCTTCTCGGAAAAACGAGTCCAATGGTTCAAAAGTAATCTCAATCAAAGTTCGTTTGCTATTTTTATAGCTAAAACGACAAACTTTAATACTTATAACGATATAAATAGAAATCGCGTAATCGGTTCTCGAAACCACGCGTTTTCCAATGCGTAATAACTTCATTTTAAAACGTTTCGATCTATTTTCCAACACATAACTCTTATTTTCGAACATCATTCAGTTCTAAGACCTAAACTTTAATTCAGAACCTTCCAGAACTGTTCCGAAAAATTCGAGATAGTACAATACATCCACTCTCTGTTTGAATTCATTTATGTTATCTTATAAAATAAAAGAATATAACAATTCACTATTGGAGTAGAGGCATCAGAAGGCGAAAAAGATTTTTAAACACTTTAAAATTTTTTCGAGTGATTTAATTAATATCAAATATTTTTACTTCACTCAAATAAGTTTCAATATATTATTTATTAACATTTAATAACATAATATATTTCGAAACACGACGAATTATTTTACGAAATATTTTTCAATAAATACTACGCGTAACGGGCAAACGGTCAAATCGATTGACCAACCGTCGAGCCGGGCCAACCCGGTCACTTGGGCAGTGTTCGGTCAGCCTTTGGGCTGCCCGATTAGTGCCCAGTTCGCTAGTTTCACAGCCGTGGTGCGGCGAGTCCGTTTCAACGCGAATTTCACCGTTTTTTCGCGTTTTCACCCTGGAACAATTTCCGGAATTTATCCACCACCTAATACACATCCAAAATCATCCAAAAAATATATTTTTACATGAAAAATATTCTGTTTTACAACATAAAATCAGTTCTGATCCATATTTTTTTTTCCAATTTTCATTCCAAAATTCAATTTATTCACAAATTAATCCAATTAATTTTACACCAAATTTAATCACCACAATATAAACCTCAAGAACAATTCTAGGCAATATTAGAGTGATAACATCTCTATAGAATGATAATTTTAATTTTGAGATTAATTCCCTAATTAATCTAATTTAAACATGCTTAACAAAGAAACCATTAAGGTAAACCAAGCAACTGTTGGGTTTCTATTATAGTCCCGGGATCAATTTCAATCAAAGAAACAAGTGTGAAAATAACTAGAAGTATGGCGGAATCATACTTACATTGATCGGCTTTTGCGATGCGAGGAACAATAAAAATTTCCTTGATGAAGCTCACGGTTTTTGCCTCCTCTTTGTGCTCCATTGATGTCTTCAAGCTCCAAGCTTTAACAATGAGATTCCATGCCCATGGGTGGGTTTCCCTATCACCATCATATGACTCCTAATGTGTGCTAGCACCTTGGAATTTTGCCACAAAATTCCCTTATATGCTTCATCTTGTTCTCGGCATTTGCCAAATTTTAGAGAAGAAAAAGGCCCTTGGCCGAGAGATAGAGAGGAGAAGAATGAGAGAATGTGTTGGTTGGTTTTTTTTTTTTTTTATTTCTAAAAATCAAAATAAAAATGATATACCAAATTTTGGTATTAGGCTTTCAAAAAGTCAAACCAAGATTTGGAGCCAAAATGGCAATTAATGCCATCAACCACTCATGTCACTATTCACATCAATCAATGATGACAAGCATCACTTCACTCAAAGTGATGTGACTTCCATCACTTGATTGACTAGTGATTTGACGCTAGATGTGACTTGTGGGCTGCACTTGAATTCGAAATGCGAGTGGGCCCGCAAACACTTCCGGGCTTGGGTTCGCTAATTCCAAATTAACGAATTTTCCATCGCGACGTAATTAAATCAAATTTAATTAAATAATTGTGCCTAGAAAAATTAATATTCGCTAACGAATTAATTCTAAATCAACTCGTTCGCCCGAATTAAAGTCTAATTTTAATTCCGCGTCGAAATCCAATTTCGTATAATATATCGAATATATTATTTTATCGATTAATTCCAAACTAATCGTATTCTCTCTTTAAATAATATTTTATCCCAGATAAAATATCTCCGTAATTAATCCTAGATTAATTTTCTCTCTCTTATAATTAATCCCAGATTAATAAAGTGCGAGTCATACGTCATCGGTGAATCTTCGGGAAGCGACCCATGAGATCCCCGGATATGTTGGCAGTAAATCCGGTCGTCGGACTATCCGAACACGTACGTACCTAGTACTACATTTTTTACCGATTTACAAGACATGGTTGGCTTCTAGCAAAGCACCGTGCCTACCCAATTCTCCAGAAATATTCTTAAAGGAATATGTGATCTATATCAGACGTAGTATACGTAGTATTGCGTATTGCGATCCAGTATCAGATGTCACGCGCAAGGCCTGTGACTGGAATTGTGTCTGCCCCATACGAAGCACATATCGGATCTCTGGTAACTAGTCTCCATAATCGGATAATCATGACCTAGTCATATTATCCCGATGACTGCAGTACATAAGAGCACCAATTTCGTATCCTACGTGATCATCATCTCCACTATGAATGAGTGATACTTCCATCTTGACATCACACCCAATACACTACGATTCTTAATATACCCAGAATAGGCGTACACAGAACCTGTTAAAGCCCTGGACGACCAAAACCAAAGTATATTGATTGTCGCAAGTATTAGCGGTGCAAGTCTCAGGTTAAGACCAAATACACCTACCCTGATTTAGACTTCCATAGACACATAGTCATACTACCAATGGAATTCTGAGGGGTCTATTAAGAGAGAAGTCGTTTTCGTACCATCGGTAAACACAACCTCCTATTACATTTGCATGAGTATCATATACCCAAATATATGAGAACTATGCCGTTATGCTATACCTAAGCAGCTTGCGCAGTCAACATGCCACACATGCTGCTGGCAGCAGCATGTAGCTGCGCAGGGTGCGCTACATCGCAGTTTTTTTAAAAAATCCTTAAACACAAAAAAAACATCATCCAAAATAATTTTAATTTCAAAACCAAACACAACACATGTTAGACAACAAACAAACACAAACACAAACACACACACACACACACACACACATTTTAAATATATATATATATATATATATATGCATTTCTTTAAATCAAAATACATACCAAAATAGAATCCCACAATAAAATTACTCATGAATAATTCTAGATCACCCAAAGATGGTTAAGTGATCTTAGAATGATAGCCACAGCTCCAAGCTATCAATTAGAGTTCCAAACTTTAATTTTAAGTCTATGTCTAACATAAACATTTTGACACAATCACAAACAAATTGTGTTTATACTTCCAAAGTATCCATACACAAATAATTAGCCTAATTTCAACATCAAGCTATGTTATTATATATCTAATACATAATATATTATATATCTAATACATAATACATCATGTTTCATTAATGATAACTCACTAATGAAAAACATAGCTTTAGAGAAGACCAACCTTACCTAGTAAGGTTGATTCCAAGATCCAATATTCTTCTCATTGTTGAAATATTATAGAGAACTTCCAAAGTTTGTAAGCTTATCTCCAAGATCCAATCTTGATTCCAATGCTAGCAAGCTTCACTCCAAGATCCAATCTTGATTTCTCTTTGTTGAAATATTGTAGAGAAATTTCAAAGCTTTTTTAAGCACTTCTTTTACTAGGCTAATATTTCTAAGACTTGCTTGTTTTAGCTTTCACAAGCTTAACATTCTCAAGCTCAAGCTTATCAAGCTTATTTTGCTTAATTAAAATATTGCTCAAGCTTACTATTTATAGCAAAACTTATGCAATTTTAATTAATAAAAGTCCTAATCAAATATTAGTAGGCTTAATTCAATATGTAAAATTAGGTGTGAATAATCACATTTGTCTACCACTTTGATTTAATCCAATTAAATCATGAGAAAGATTAGCAAATGGATTAGTTCATTGTCTACCACTTTGATTTAATCCAATTAAATCAAGCCAAATACACCTATAATTACATATTTGTAATTACCAAAATATCCTCTAATTATATAGATATTTATGAAATTACAACAAAACCCTTGTGTGATTTTGGATTAATCTAATTAATCCAATTGGGTCAAAGAAAATAATCAATGTTATCCAATAACACTAAATTTTTTGGTTGATAAATATAATATCGAATATTATTTATTATAAAAAATTATCGGCTACACAAGTGCTCAACGAGTACATTTCATATTGTGAGACTCTCTAAGTCCAGATACGTTCGTCACATAAGCCTCACTTATATGTACGCAATTCGGTCACCTTCGAATTCGCGAAGAACACGAACGACCTTTCTGAACTATACAAGTTGATGTCATTATATATATGTTTAAAAATCCCTCCATCGTAGGCTATCCGAGTTGTGCTTAGAAAACATAGATTACAACGTCAAGTTTCTGAGGCGCATATCTCATGTCGATATGTCCACAATTCTTTACAACTAATCAGAAACCATTTTTGATATTTGCGATCCACCAAAGATGATCAGATTTGGCGCCAAAGTCTTAAGAATCACGACTTACTCACATGGATACCTAAACCCCCTTATGGTACACATACGGGCCGATGGATCCTATCTTGATACGCACTTGATTAATGAGTGTATCGGTCCACACCCAACAAACATCTAGAGGCCACAACATGAAAAGTTTTTGGCATCTAAGTGGGATGATCTCAAACAAAATCAATGATATCATATAGTCAAAGGATCACATATGCTACTCGACTCGAGGAGATTCCTTATGACGGTGGTGTGTACTTCAAACAATTAGGAATCACATGTGAGTCATTCAGTATTCGCTCCAATGAATACCCACACGTCTATACGAGCTTCTAAAGCTCATGGTATATCGAGTTAAACCATTGGAACTCCAATTTTAATATATGACATGTGCTAGTCTTCTAGGTTATAGAAATTCGACTGTAGTCCAAAATCAATGATTAGGAATATTTACTTTAAGAATAGTTTATAATAGTAATATTATCCCAATATCGGACCAGTGCCCAATATTACTACATGATTATTCTGAGGTTGATGTCATTCTTAGCATATCAATATAATATGCATAATGACATTACCATTAATAAGGTTTGAAATGAAAATATAATTATTTTATTAATAAATAATAAAATATAATGTACAATATATTATTCGAATTGACATTTCAAGCACCAAATCCAACAAACTCTCAGTTGCTTAGTGTCAATCCAGATGGTACAAAACTCCCATCTCCTCCACATGTTTATCAAATACTTAGGAGGTAAGACCTTAGTAAGCGAGGTTGATATGTTGTATAGTCATTGAACCTTCAAGACCACTATGTCTTTTCATTCGATAATCTCTCTAATCACGCGATATTTCCTATCCACTTGTTTAAACTTGGAATGCACTCTCGGCTCCTTAGACATAATGGCTTCGCTGTTATCACAGTATAATAGGATTGAATATGCAATACTAGTTTTGTGGTAAAATTTATAATCTAAACAGCTTCTTTAGCATCTTCTGAAGCCGCTATAAATTCCGCCTCAGTGGTGGAATCAGCTGTTGAGCCTTGCTTTGAACATTGTCAACTGATTGCAACACCATTAAGGGTAAATATGTATCCATATGTAGACTTTCTATCACATGGATCTCCCTGGAAGTCGGAGTCTGTATAACCATTGACTTGTAACTCATCTTTTTCATATATAAGAAACTTATCCTTAGTACCCTTAAGATATTTCAGGATATGTTTCACGGCTGTCTAATGATCATTACCTGGATCAGATTGATATCAGCTAGTAACACTAACTCCGAAACTAATATCAGGTCTTGTACATAGTATAACATTCATAATGCTTCTAATACAAGAAACATATGGCAAGTTAGACATTCTAACTATTTCTTCCTCAGACTGAGGTGCCATTTTCTTCGAAAGATTTATGTTGTATCAGAAAGGTACATTTGCTGCCTTACATTTGGTAAAACTGCACCTTTCTAACAACTCTATAAGCTTTCTAACTCTATCCCGGTATAGACTTATACCTAGTATATAGGAAGCTTCACCAATGTATTTCATGGAGAAGTTCTTGCAAATGTAGACTTACTTTCACACTTTACATCAATCATATATCATTCCCAAATGATAATGATGTCTTCTACATACAAAACAAGGAATATTATTGTAGACAACAGAACCTAGGTGACGCTGTTCTAGGCTCGCGGCCTAGATGGGAGTATGAAATAACATGGAGTCGCCACCCGGTGTGAACCGGGACAAAGGTTTAAGGCCGCACTCACCCCTCGCAAGGGAAAACCTCAAACCGTTGGGTTCAGAATGGTCCCTTACTTATGTCACTTGTGATGATATAATTTATGCAATAAACTAACCGAATCTATTCAACATTCATGCTCAAGGGTACTTAGATCTAACATGCTTTCATCTAAATAATTCCAAGCAATGTAACACAACAAGCATATTGAACCATTAAATCAACATGTATAAATCATTACCCAAACACATCATAAACTAAGAACATGCGTAAAGAACAACCTAAACATGCTTTAACAAATAAATAACAAACTAAATTAAACCATGCTTTAAATAATAAAAAAATAACCTAAAGACTATAGCATGCTCAAATACAAATTTGGATGAGACGAGATACATGTATCTTAAGTGGTACGTGGCATTGTATCCCGAGTGCAGACCATATTACCGTCCATTCGGAATCGGCTATGGAATTTACATCCGGGTTTCCATCCGATATACCACAAAAGGGAACACATATCCCGCTCATCCAACAATCACATCATGCTTCAAACGACTCTCATGCAATTATTTATCAAAATAAATAAAACAAAAATAAAGAAGATAAGTAAAAAGGTGCCCTCAGGTCTAACCTCTTTTGTCGTCTCTCGAAAGCACGTTACACGGCCGTCGGAAGGGTTGATGTTCCGTAACTTTTCTGGTTCACTGATCCGATATTTTTCCTTGCTGTTTGGGCTGTTTTTTCACTCTATTTGGCTGCTATTTGAGGGGTATCTTCTGGTCACTGTTTAGGGCAGATTTGGGGACTGTTTTGGGCTGTTTTTTGTTACTGTTTTGTGCAGTTTCTGGGACTATTTTTTAGCTGATCTGGGCTGGTTTTGGGACCGAATTGGGCGTGAGGCTGCAGTGTGTGTGAAGACGTGATTAGCGTAAGGCGAGGGGGGGAATTGGAAGGCAGAAAGTAGTGGGCGAAAGGGCTGGTGGCTTTGTGAGGCAAAGGCTCGTGCGATCAAAGGGAAAGTGTCTTTGTGAGGCTTTAGCGTGAAGGGTTCGTGTGTTTGTTTTAGTGGTTGTGAGCTGGGCGCTTGTGAGGGCAGGTGGCGTGTGGAATTGAGGGCTTGAAGAGGGCAGGTGGCGTGTGTGATGAGATGAAGTGAGTTAGCTGGACGTTGGCAGGTGTGCGCTGAGGGCTGATTGAGTGGAAGGAAAAGGGCAGGGGGCGTGATGGAGTTTTTGAGGCTAGTGGCGTGTAGGGTTTTTGATGCTTGTACTAGTGGGTGCCGTGAATGAGGCTGAGGATTACGTGAGTGGGTGAAGGTGCTGTGGAAATGGGCTTGTGGCTGGCGTGGTTGATTAACGTGAGGGTGAGAGTCTTTCTTGAATAGGAAGTGCAGGCTCTGAACGTGTGTAAGCAATGGCGTGAGGGACTTTGTGATTTTTATGAGGATGAGCCAGCCAGCCAGGGTTTGGTTTGTGTGGAGAAGGGTTATTTTTATAGGCCAAGGGAGGGTGTTTACCTTGTTGGAGAAGGAATAAGATTTGTGTGTTTTAAAGGGGATATCTTTTAATTTAGTATGTGACAAGAAAATCTTTTAATTTGGGGAAGTGATTTATGTATTTTAGGAAAGAGATTTAATTTAATGTAGGAAGGTGATTTAATTAAATTAGGAATGTGATTTACTTAAATTAAGAATTTAATTTAATTAGAATTTAATTTAATTTAATTTCAAGTTTAATTTAATTGGTGAATGTGATTTAATTTAATTTAATTTAAGTTTTAATTATTTAATTTGTGAGATGTGTTTTAAATATTTTAATTATTTTGGATGTGATTTAATGGGTTTGGTGTGTTTTAAAACAGAGGTCCAACAAGCGAACCCGAAGCGAAACAAGCGAGTTAAATCTGACAAAATACTAATTTCCAACTTTACCCTTCCAACGTCCGTTTCCCGCGGCTTTCACAACTAAAGAGGTAGTGTCTCCATATGAGACTCATCATCGGGCTGTTATGCAAAAATGCAGTGCCTACAGTCGCCCCCACTTTGATGGGACTTGTGCAGTGTGTGACAATGACAATCCTATCAAAGTACGTGCAATGCATTTTTACTTACATGGCTCGCCAGCTGCCACATGGTCTGCCTGCTGTGTTGAGTTGATGGTGCTAAACCCCGTACCTAGGGCGTCGCGGTTGCGTCTCCGTACCTAGAGTGCCGCAGAGATGTTGTTGTTGTCTGAGTGCTAACCCCATACCTAGGGTGTCGCGGTGACGCCTCCGTACCTAGAGGGCCACGAATGTCTGGATGCTAACCCCGTACCTAGGGTGTCGCGGTGACGTCTCCGTACTTAGAGAGCCATAATGTCTGAGTGCTAACCCCGTACCTAGGGTGTCGCGGTGACGTCTCCGTACCTAGAGAGCCACAAATGTTTGAGTGCTAACCCCGTACCTAGGGTGTCGCGCTGACGTCTCCGTACCTAGAGAGCCACAAATGTCTGAGTGCTAACCCTGTACCTAGGGTGTCGTGGTGACGTCTCTGTACCTAGAGAGCCACAAATGTCTGAATGCTAACCCCGTACCTAGGGTTTCGCGGTGACGCCTTCGTACCTAGAGTGCCACAAATGTCTGAATGCTAACCCCGTACCTAGGGTGTCGCGGTGACGCCTCCGTACCTAGAGTGCCACAAATGTCTGAATGCTAACCCCGTACCTAGGGTGTCGCGGTGACGTCTCCGTACCTAGAGAGCCACAAATGTCTGAATGCTAACCCCGTACCTAGGGTGTCGCGGTGACGTCTCCGTACTTAGAGAGCCATAATGTCTGAGTGCTAACCCTGTACCTAGGGTGTCGTGGTGACGTCTCTGTACCTAGAGAGCCACAAATGTCTGAATGCTAACCCCGTACCTAGGGTTTCGCGGTGACGCCTTCGTACCTAGAGTGCCACAAATGTCTGAATGCTAACCCCGTACCTAGGGTGTCGCGGTGACGCCTCCGTACCTAGAGTGCCACAAATGTCTGAATGCTAACCCCGTACCTAGGGTGTCGCGGTGACGTCTCCGTACCTAGAGTGCCACAAATGTCTGAGTGCTAACCCCGTACCTAGGGTGTCGCGGTGACGTCTCCGTACCTAGAGAGCCACAAATGACTGAGTGCTAACCCCGTACCTAGGGTGTCGCGGTGACGTCTCCATACATAGAGAGCCACAAATGTCTGAGTGCTAACCCCGTACCTAGGGTGTCGCAGTGACGTCTCCATACCTAGAGAGTCATAAATGTCTGAATGCTAACCCCGTACATAGGGTGTCGCGGTGACGTCTTCGTACCTAGAGAGCCACAATAGTCTGAATAGTCCACATGCCGTACCTGGCGTGCTAACCCCGTACCTAGGGTGTCGCTGTGGTCTGAGTGCTAACCTCGTACCTAGGGTGTCGCTGATATGATGATGGTCCATTTCCGAACCGTGCTCCATTTTCGGAGTGCCATTTCCGGCATGCTAAACCCCATTTTCGTGGCATCGCTGATATGATGATGGTCCATTTCCGAACCGTGCTCCATTTCCGGAGTGCCATTTTTGGCATGCTAAACCCCATTTCCGAGGCATCGCTGATATGATGATGGTCCATTTCTGAACCGTGCTCTATTTCCGGAGTGCCATTTTCGGCATGCTAAACCCTATTTCCGAGGCATCGCTGATATGATGATGGTCCATTTCCGAACCGTGCTCCATTTCCGGAGTGCCATTTCTGGCATGCTAAACCCCATTTCCGAGGCATCGCTGATGTGATTATGGTCCATTTTCGAACCATGCTGATGTGAGAGTGGTCCATCCATTTCTGAACCGAGTTGATAAAGTGGGCCTCGACCCTGGGATTCATTCCCAAAACTGCTGGTGAAGTGGGCCTCGGCCCTGAGATTCATTCCCTGGATTAAATTCTGACGATGTGGGCCTCGGCCCTGGGATTCATTCCCTGGATTCATTCCAAAATTCTGGCGATGTGGGATTCATTCCCCTGGGATTCATTCCCGATTGTGTTGATGTGGGCCTCGGCCTTGGGATTCATTCCCTGGATTCATTCCAAAACTTTGCTGATGTGGGCCTCGGCCCTGGGATTCGTTCCCTGGATTCATTCCAAAATTCTGCTTATGTGGGCATCGGCCCTAGGATTCATTCCAAAACTCTGCTGATGTGGGCCTCGGCCCTGGGATTCGTTCCCTGGATTCATTCCAAAATTCTGCTGATATGGGCCTCAGCCCTGGGATTCATTCCCTGGATTCATTCCAAGATTCTGCTGATATGGGCCTCGGCCTTGGATTCGTTCCCTGGATTCATTCCAAAATTCTGCTGATATGGGCCTCGGCCCTGGGATTCATTCCAAAATTCTGCTGATATGGGCCTCGGCCATGGGATTCATTCCAAAATTCTGCTGATATGGGCCTCAGCCCTGGGATTCATTCCCTGGATTCATTCCAAAACTCTACTGATGTGTCTCTATACCCGAAGTGTCGTACCTGGAAAACTGATCTGATGTAATATGGGCCTCGCCCCCAGAATGCCATACCGGCAGAACTGATCTGATGTAATGTGGGCCTCGCCCCCAGAATTCCATACCCGGCAGAACTGATCTGATGTAATGTGGGCCTCGCCCCCAGAATTCCATACCCGGCAGAACTGATCTGATGTAATATGGGCCTCGCCTCCAGGATGCCATATCCGGTAGAAACTGATACTGATGCCAATGATGTGGGCCTCGCCCTCAGATGATGCTGATGTGGGCCTCGACCCTGGGACGCATCCCCAAAACTGATATGGCTTCGCCCCAAGCTGATACTAATGTATGGACCTCGGCCCTGAGACTCATCCCTACTGATACTGATGTGATGGTTCATTCCTGAACCGTGTTGTGAGGTTGTCCATTCCTGAACCGTGCTGAATGTGGGATTTATTCCTGAAACTGGTGATAATGTGGGCCTCGACCCTGAGTTGATACTGATGTGGGCCTCGCCCTAAACTGATACTGATGTGGGCCTCACCCCAAACTGATGTGGGCCTCGCCCCAAGCTGATACTGTTGTGGGCCTCAACCCCGGGACTCATCCCTAAACGAATACTGAACCAATGTGGGCCTCGCCCTCATAATGCCATGCCCAGCAGAACTAATACTGAACCAATGGGGCCTCGCCCTCCGAATGCCATACCGGCAGGACTGATACTGAACTGATGTGGGCCTCACCCCCAGAGTGATGTGGGCCTCGCCCTTGGGACTCATCCCCAAGACTGAAACTGATATGGGCCTCAACCCTGGGACTCATCCCCAAAACTACTACTCATATTTGCTTATTCTGGTTGGCTTGTCTTTGCCGCTTTCTTTTTTTCTTCTTTGAAACCTGTGAATACAAAACAAAACAAAACAAAAAAAAAGAATGCAAAATACGTTACGTGTATGCATGCATGCATGAATGAATTTCCTATTCCATTGGATTAGGTCTTCCGCCAGTTCTCTAGGTGATTGCTCAGTCTTCTCTCTAGTCTCATGACTCAATATCTTGTTATGTCCCTGATTCACGATGTAGTAGACTGGTCGCCCCCAGTCTTGATTTAGCTTTTTGCTCTCTACTATTTTGTACTTGATCAAGATGAACCACATGGTGGGGCCTTCTATATCATCATACTATGCTACGAAATAGTCTCAATAGTTATACATATCATTGTCCTCAAAGAATGCCAAGTAATGAAACCAGAGAAACTTCAAAACACCCAATGTAACTTAAATCCAAGTCTTTGGATAAATGATCTAAGCTAGACTCAAAGTGTGTGTGTGCAAAGGTTCTTTCACAGCTTAATCCTCAGGTAAGCTAACTCGATGATTTCGTTTCAAAAATTGGGATCGATGGGTCAAACCAACCTAGATGTCTCAGTTAGGCTCTGCAATTGCTTTTTCATGCTCAATGTGATATGATTTTATTCCTTTTGTCTTTTTTTTCTTTTCATTTTAAACTTTTTTTTTTTTTTCTCTTTTTTTTTTATCTTTCTCTTTTTTTTTTCAACACACCTACCCTTTAAGGTAGCATTTCTCCTCATGGTGGTCCTAATACTCGCCCATGGGTAGCTTCACGCTTATTGGTTATAGGTGGTTCAATTCTTTTCTTTAGAGACTTTTCTTTCATTTTCAACCATACCACACATCATAACATAAGCAAATCAAGATAGACATCTAAGCAAACGGTCATTCACCGACCTATAATTTCTTCAACTAGTCACTTTGCTAACTACTCAGGTTTTCATTGCTAAGAACCATAATCAAGTGCTTACGAGTCTAACATAAATCAATTACTCAAAGCATCAGATAAAAGCACATCAAGAGTTTATCGTTTCTAAGGTTCACCTTAAAGCAATCAATTTCATCATCGGACTTATGGCTAACTATCAAGGACTAAAAACAAACAACAATTTTTTTTTCTTTTTTTTTTTCCTTTTTTTCTTCATTTTTCTTTCTTTCACTTTTTTTTTCCTTTTTTTTTTTTTTTTTTTTTTTTCTTTTTGAAGGCCCCCCATGGTCTTTCTATCCTTGTAGTAAAGTTCTCTGTTTCTCGATTTCCTTTTCCCGATGTCAATGTTTGCTAAACTCTCCTTTGACAATTTTTTTTTTCTAACCCAACGGATATCTATGATGGCTTTTAAGACACGAGGTTTAATATGATGCATGTATGCATGAGATGCATGGGATGTATGAGACATAATATGCATGAGGTTATCAAAAGCATAAAGGGTGGCCCCAATAGGTCATACAACTATGGTTCACATGTGGGTTTACAGGAGTGTGGACAAAGGCTCTCGTTTTGACGAAGGATTACCCACAACTAGGACTCCCCACTCAAGGGTTCAAGCGACCAAGTGAGTGCACCTTTTTTATACCTTACGGTACGTGCCAACGAGTTACGGTGTGTGACTAACTGTCAAATGGATTTCCCATTGTAGATTCCCCAGAGGGAGGGTGGAGCGAGGCTCTCTTAAGTACCCAAGCCCCTTAGGCTCTTATCGCTTGGTGTCAGGAATAAACAACGAGTCCTCCAAACTAGTTTGTCACAACGAGCTACAAGTAATGATTATCTCGGTGTCTTCACAGCTTTTCCTTATAAAAAGGCAGTGAGTGAAGGAAGACATCGAACCATTACCTAGCCTTAACAATGCCTTTGATTACACCCCTTTCAACTCACTATAGAAACGATTAACTAAAGCACAAAGCATAAACATCACAAGACATGATTTCGGGGCCAATTCAAAATATCCCCAGTGGAGTCGCCAGACTGTAGACAACAGAACCTGGGCGACGCTGTTCTAGGCTCGCGGCCTAGATGGGAGTACGAAATAACATGGAGTCGCCACCCGGTGTGAACCGGGACAAAGGTTGAAGGCCGCACCCACCCCTCGCAAGGGAAGACCTCAAACCGTTGGGTTCGGAATGGTCCCTTACTTATGTCACTTGTGATGATATAATTTGTGCAATAAACTAACCGAATCTATTCAACATTCATGCTCAAGGGTACTTAGATCTAACATGCTTTCATCCAAATAATTCCAAGCAATGTAACACAACAAGCATATTGAACCATTAAATCAACATGTATAAATCATTACCCAAACGCATCATAAACTAAGAACATGCGTAAAGAACAACCTAAACATGCTTTAACAAATAAATAACAAACTAAATTAAACCATACTTTAAATAATAAACAAATAACCTAAAGACTATAGCATGCTCAAATACAAATTTGGATGAGACGAGATACATGTATCTTAAGTGGTACGTGGCATTGTATCCTGAGTGCAGACCATATTACCGTCCATTCGGAATCAGCTATGGAATTTACGTCCGGGTTTCCATCCGATATACCACAAAAGGGAACACATATCCCGCTCATCCAACAATCACATCATGCTTCAAACGACTCTCATGCAATTATATATCAAAATAAATAAAACAAAAATAAAGAAGATAAGTAAAAAGGTGCCCTCAGGTCTAACCTCTTTTGTCGTCTCTCGAAAGCGCGTTACACGGCCGTCGGAAGGGTTGATGTTCCGTAAATTTTCTGGTTCACTGATCCAATGTTGTTCCTTGCTGTTTGGGCTGTTGTTTTCACTCTATTTGGATGCTATTTGAAGGGTATCTTCTGGTCACTGTTTAGGGTAGATTTGGGGACTGTTTTGGGCTGTTTTTTGTTACTGTTTTGTGCAGTTTCTGGGGACTATTTTTTAGCTGATCTGGGCTGGTTTTGGGACCGAATTGGGCGTGAGGCTGCAGTGTGTGTGAAGATGTGATTAGCGTGAGGCGAGGGGGGGAATTGGAAGGCAGAAATTAGTGGGCGAAAGGGTTGGTGGCTTTGTGAGGCAAATGCTCGTGCGATCAAAGGGCAAGTGTCTTTGTGAGGCTTTAGCGTGAAGGGTTCGTGTGTTTGTTTTAGTGGTTGTGAGCTGGGCGCTTGTGAGGGCATATGGCGTCTGGAATTTAGGGCTTGAAGAGGGCAGGTGGCGTGTGTGGTGAGATGAATTGAGTTGGCTGGACGTTGGCAGGTGTGCGCTGAGGGCTGATTGAGTGGAAGGAAATGGGCAGGGGGCGTGATGTAGTTTTTGAGGCTAGTGGCGTGTATGGTTTTTGATGCTTGTACTAGTGGGTGCCGTGAATGAGGCTGAGGATTACGTGAGTGGGTGAAGGTGCTGTGGAAATGGGCTTGTGGCTGGCGTGGTTGATTAACGTGAGGGTGAGAGTCTTTCGTGAATAGGAAGTGCAGGCTCTGAACGTGTGTAAGCAATGGCGTGAGGGACTTTGTGATTTTTGTGAGGATGAGCCAGCCAGCCAGGGTTTGGTTTGTGTGGAGAAGGGTTATTTTTATAGGCCAAGTGAGGGGGTTTACCTTGTTGGAGAAGGAATAAGATTTGTGTGTTTTAAAGGGGATATCTTTTAATTTAGTATGTGATAAGGAAATGTAGGCACTGCATTTTTGCATATAAGTCCCGATGATGAGTCTCGTATGGAGACACTACCTCTTTGATTGTGAAAGCCGCGGGAAACGGACGTCGGAAGGGTAAAGTTGGAAATTAGCATTTTTGTCAGATTTAACTCGCTTGTTTCGCTTCGGGTTCGCTTGTTGGACCTCTATTTTAAAACACACCAAACCCATTAATATATCTCACAAATTAAATAATTAAAACATTTAAAATATATGTCACAAATTAAAGCTAATTAAATTAAATCAAAAACAATTAAATAACTAATTGAAATTTAATTAAAACTAAATCTAATAATTAAACCAAATTTAATTAAAACAAATTAAAGTGAAATTAAATTAAAGCTAATTAAAATTAATCTAAAATACAATTTAATTAAATCACTCCCCTAATTTAAGAAATTCCCACCCAATTACATATTCTTACCTAAAATAATACACCCAATTAATTGATATTATTTCCTAATTAAACCATGCAAACCCTAATTCCCTCAATATATAAACATAACATAAAAAAACCCTAAGTCTCTCCTCTACACACTCTAATCTCCACGGCAATAAACCCTAGTCAACCTCTCTCCACTCTCCTTACATCACACGAAAAGAAGAAGAAAAGCACAACCGAAGTCACGCCCAAAACCCTAGAAAAGACACCAACACATCTCTAGGCCATGGCTCCCTAAAAACACTTCACCATCTTCAACATCAACCATACACTGACCATACAGAACCCTAAAAGAACCATCACTGCATTCGGCCACATAGCTTCATCCAGCCCTCTTCCCTCATGAATTGAACAACGCCACTAGCAAGTCCACCTCTCCTCACACACTCACAACTCTCATAAAAAACTGCGTTCAACTGCCCCCTCAAAGACATAAAACCAGCGCCACCAGCATGCCCTTGAAGCCACGAACCAGCGCCTAACAGCCTAACCGACCAAAAAACCAAACCCTTCAGCCTCACAGCCTGCACCCAACCGACACCATTAGCAACCACCCTCATCAGCTGCCCCTTTGACCATCAACATGTTATCTGCTCCTCACAGGCCACGACCACTGAGCAAACTCACACACACACGCCCAGCCTGCCCCTCCATAGCCTGACAAAAGACCCTTCACAGCCATGAAACCCTAGACTCATCAGCCCTCCTTCACGGCCCCATCTGATCCTCACGTGAAAACAAAATACACAAACAGCCGAGAAACACACGCCCTAGACCTTCACCGACTGCAACCATCATGCCAGCCCTGCCCTTGCCACTCGCCAAAGCCTTTCACAAATAGCCATCGCACCAACCCTCACTGCCTGCGCACAAAAGCAAAACACAGCAGCCACGACTTACACTCCAAAAACACGTACTTGCCTCTCTCATTCACGTCAACCAAATACCCTAAAAAGCCCTCACGACTGCCCAGCTTCACGCCACCAACAAGAAGCCACACTGCCAGCCACATACCCCTCATCAGCCCTTGCCCCTTATCGCCATTAGCCACATTGACCAGCCCTTTCAAACCCGTAAGCCACCAGCCTTCAGCTCTCGCCACCTACAAAACCAGCCAGCCATGAACCTTCATACATAACCAAATAATAAACCCTAAAACTCCCCCTGCCTGATCACGAAACCCTCACCAGCCTCAACGTCAATTCACGCACACACTCAGCGCACGTCCCACTCAATCAAACCACAACTTACACGCACAAACTGAACACACACTCACAAGCGCCACAGCCCTTCACGCATCTGGACCCCACGAACTGCCGTAAAACCCACTGAAAACAGTCCCCAAAAATAGCCTAAAACTGTCCCAAACACTGCCTGAAACTGCACCCAAAACTGTGCCGAAACAGTCCCCAAAACCAGTCCAAATAACCCACAAAACAGTCCTTTAAATCACCTAAAATAGTGGCCTGAAACGCAGCAGCGAAATGGAGTGAAAACAACAACCCGAACAGCGAAACAGGGAGGAAATATGCTGGGTTAGCTAACCAGAAAAGTAGCAGATCATTCACCCTTCCAACGGACGTGTAACGCCCTTTTTCGTGAGACGACAAAAGAGGTTAGACCTGAGGGCACCCTTTTTTATTTATCTTCTTTCGTTTTATTTCATTTATATTAAAATATTATTGCATGAGAGTCGTTTGAAGCATGATGTGATTGTTGGATGAGCGGGACATGTGTTCCCTTTTGTGGTATATCGGATGGAAACCCGGACGTAAATTCCGTAGCTGATTCCGAATGGACGGTAGTGCGGTCTGCACTCGGGATACAATGCCACGTACCACTTAAGATATACATATCTCGTCTCATCCAAATTTGTATTTGAGCATGTCATAGTTCTAGGTCGTTTATTTATTATTTTAAGCATGATTTAATTTAGTCTTGTTATTTAATTTCCAAAGCATGATTGTGTTATTTGGGCATGTTGTTTCTTCATTCTTTAAGCATGATTATTGAGTAGACTCGGTTGATTAATTGCACAAATTATATCATCACAATTGACATAAGTAATGGACCATTCCGAACCCAACGGTTTGAGGTCTTCCCTTACGAGGGGTGAGTGAGGCCTTAAACCTTTGTCCCGGTTAACACTGGGTGGCGACTCCATGTTATTTCGTACTTCCCAACTAGGCCGCGAGCCTAGAACAGCGTCGCCCAGGTTCTGTTGTCTACAGTCTGGCGACTCCACTGGGGATAGAGAATCGGCCCCGAAATCATGTCTTGTGATGTGTATAATTTGTGCATTAGTTGACCGTTTCTATAATGGGTTGAGGGAGTACACTCAAAGGCATTGTCATAAACTCGCATGAGAATGATAGTTGTATATCCTATAGAAGTTGCTCCTTTATGCTTTTGATAACCACATGCATATTAAATCTCATACATCGCATGCATCTCATGCATACATGCATCATGTTAACCCTCTGTGTCTTAAAAGCCATCATAGATATCCGTTGGGTTAGAGAAAAAAGGGTTATTCAAGAGGAGTTTAGCAAACATGGATAGCAGGGAAAATGAAATCGAGAAATAGAAAAGCTTACGGAAAGGATAGAAAGACCATTGGGGGGGCCTTCGAAAAAAAAAAAAAAAAAAAAAGAGAGAAGAAAAAAGAGAAAAAAGAGAAAAAAAAAAGAAAAAAAAAAAAAAAAAAAAAAAAAGAAAAAGGAAAAGGAAAAAAGAGAAAAAAATTGTTTGTCTTTAGTCATTGGTAGTTAGACATAAGTCCGATGATGAAACTGATTGCTTTAGGGTGAAACCTTAGAAACGATAAACTTTTGATGTGCTTTTATCTGACAATTTGAGTAATTGATCTATGTTAGACTCGTAAGCACTCGATTATGACTCTTAGCAGTGAAAACCTGAGTAGTTAGCAAAGTGACTAGTTGATGAAATTGTAGGTCGGTGAATGACCGTTTGCTTAGATGTCTATCTTGATTTGCTTATGTTATGATGTGTGGTATGGTTGAAAATGAAAGAAAAGTCTCAAAAAAAAAAAAAATGAACCACCTATAACCGATAAGCGTGAAGCTACCCATGGGCGAGTATTAGGACCACCATGAGGAGAAATGCTACCTTAAAGGGTAGGGTGTTTGAAAAAAAAGAGAGAAAAAAAAAGTGGAAAAAAAAATGAAGTTCAAAATGAAAAGAAAAAAATGAGAGACAAAGGAAAAGAAAGAAAACCATACCACATTGAGCACTGAAAAGCAACTGCAGGCATAATTGAGATATCTAGGTTGGTTTGACCCACCGATCCCGATTTTTGAAACAAAATCATCGAGTTAGCTTACTTAAGGATTAAGCTGTGAAAGAATCTTTGCACACACACACTTTGAGTTTGGCCTAAATCATTTATTCAAAGACTTGGATTTGAGTTGCATCGAATGTTTTGAAGGTTCTCTGGTTTCATTATTGAGCATTCTTTGAGGACGATAATATGTATAACTATTGAGACTATTTTCGTAGCATGTGATATAGTATGATAATATGGAAGGCCCCACCATGTGGTTCATCTTGACCAAGTGCAAACAGCGGAGAACAGAAAGCTAAATCAAGACTGGGAGCGACCAGTCTACCACCTCGTGAATTCGGGACATAACAATAAATTGAGCCATGAGACCAGAGAGAATCATGTGCAATCACCTGGAGAACTGGGGGAAGACCTAACCCAGCGGAATAGGAAATTCATTCATGCATGCATGCATACACGTAACATATTTTGCATTCTTTTTGTGTTTTTTTTGTTTTGTATTCACAGGTTTCAAAGAAGAAAAGAGAAAGCGGCAAAGACAAGCCAACCAGAATAAGCAACATATGAGTAGTAGTTTTGGGGATGAGTCCCAGGGTTGAAGCCCATATCAGTTTCAGTCTTGGGGATGAGTCCCAAGGGCGAGGCCCACATCACTCTGGGGGTGAGGCCCACATCAGTTCAGTATCAGTCCTGCCGGGTATGGCATTCTGAGGGCGAGGCCCACATTGGTTCAGTATTAGTTCTGCTGGGCATGGCATTATGGGGGCGAGGCCCACATTGGTTCAATATCAGTTATTCCAGGTACGACACTCTGGATATAGAGATATCATATCAGTTCTGCCAGGTACGGCACTTCGGGTATGGAGATATCAGATCAGCTCTACCAGGTACGGCACTCCGGGTATGGAGATATCAGATCAGTTTTGCTAGGTATGGCACTCCGAGAATGGATCAGAGTTCGAGAATGAACAAGCCGAGAATGGTAATCCGAGAATGGAAAATCAGTTCGAGAATGAAAGAGTCGAGAATGACGAATCTGAGAATAGAACAAAATTCAAGAATTAACGAGAATGAACAAGCCGAGAATGGTAATCCGAGAATGGAAAATCAGTTCGAGAATGAACAAGCCGAGAATGGTAATCCGAGAATGGAGCACGGTCAAGAATGAAAGAGTCGAGAATGACGAATCTGAGAATAGAACAAAATTCAAGAATGAACGAGAATGGAAAGCCGAGAATGGTAATCCGAGAATGGATCAGAGTTCGAGAATGAACAAGCCAAGAATGGTAATCCGAGAATGGAGCACAGTTCGAGAATGCACAAGTCGAGAATGACAAGTCCGAGAATGGAACAAAGTTCAAGAATGAACGAAGAATGGTAATCCGAGAATGGAGCACAGTTCGAGAATGCACAAGTCGAGAATGACAAGTCCGAGAATGGAACAAAGTTCAAGAATGAACGAAGAATGGGCAATCCAAGAATGGCACTCCAAGAATGGAACACGGTTCGAGAATGGACCACATCTCAGTAATGGTCCGAGGATGGACCACCTCACAGTAACAGTTCGGGAATGGACCACCATCAGTTCATGATCAGTATCAGCCGGGTATGGTATTCTGAGGGCGAGGCCCACATCAGTTCATGATCAGTATCCGCCGGGTATGGCACTCTGGGGGCGAGGCCCACTTCATTATCAGTCCTTGACGGGTATGACACTCTGCGGGTTGAGGCCCACATCACTATCAGTCTTTACCGGGTATGGTACTCTGGGGGCGAGGCCCACATCAGTTTCAGTCTGGGGGCGAGGCCCGCATCAGCATCAATATGGGTGCGAGGCCCATATTAGTTTCAATTTGGGGCGAGGCCCATATTAGTATCAGTCGGGGGCGATGCCCATACCAGTATCAGTTTGGACGAGGTCCATATCTATATCAGTTTGGGACGAGGCCCACATCAGTTTCAGTCCGGGGCGAGGCCCACAGTATTGCAGTATCAGTTTCAACCGGGAATGACACTCCGAGAATGGAGATTTTGGTCTGAGAATGGACAGTCCAAGAATGGACAGCTCGGGAATGAGCACGCCGAGAATGGCACATCGGGAATGGCACTCCAGGAATGGAGATCGGTTCAGGAATGGACCACAGCGGTGACAGTTCGGGAATGGACTTCATCACATCATATCACAGCAACACTCCGAGAATGGAGATCGGTTCGAGAATGGACCACCATCATATCAGTATCAGTTTGGGGCGAGGCCCATATCAGTATCAGTTTGGGGCGAGGCCCATATCAGTATCAGTTTGGGCGAGGCCCATATCAGAATCAGTTTGGGGCGAGGCCCATATCAGTATCAGTTGGGGCAAGGCCCATATCAGAATCAGTTTGGGGCGAGGCCCATATCAGTATCAGTTTGGGCGAGGCCCATATCAGTATCAGTTTGGGGCGAGGCCCATATCACTATCCGTCTGGGGGCGAGGCCCATATATCAGTTCGAGGGCGAGGTCCCTATTGTCAACGGTGTTGGGTCGAGGTGCCCAGGGTCGAGGTGCCCCCGTTTTCGGTTGCAGTTCCGAGATGCGTCCCAGGGTCGAGGGCCCACTGCATCATCAGTTGTAGTTCCGGGTTGAGGTGCCCAGGGTCGAGGTGCCCACTACATCATCAGTTCGAGGGCGAGGTCCCTATTGTCAGCGGTGTTGGGTCGAGGTGCCCAGGGTCGATGTGCCCCCGTTGTCGGTTGTAGTTCCGGGTCGAGGTGCCCAGGGTCGAGGTGCCCACTACATCATCATTTTGAGGGCGAGGTCCCTATTGTCAGCGGTATTGGGTCGAGGTGCCCCCATTGTCGGTTGCAGTTTCGGGATGCGTCCCAGGGTCGAGGGCCCACTGCATCATCAGCACAGTTCACATTCGGTGGTTCGGGAATAAAACCCAGAGGTCGAGGCACCACACCATCACATTCAAAACAACGGGAACAAAGCCCAGGGAACAAAGCCCACTCTCTACACAGTTCGGGAACAAAACCCACAGATGGTTCGGGAACAAAGCCCAGAGGTCGAGGCATCTCGCCATCACATTCAGTTTGGGAACAAAGCCCACAGGTGGTTCGGGAACAAAGCCCAGAGGTCGAGGCACCTCGCCATCACACTCAGTTCGGGAACAAAGCCCACTCTCTACACAACTCGGGAACAAAGCCCACAGATGGTTCGGGAACAAATCCCAGGGGTCGAAGCGCCTCACCATCATATCAGTTTAGTTCGGTAGTGATTCCTAGAGATCGCAGCATCTTGCAGGGATGAACCTCAGGGGTCGAAGCACCTCACCACCAGATCAACTCAGTTCGAATCAACATGGCAAGTCAGGTGACAGCTGGCGAGCCAGGTAAGTGAAAATGCATTGCACGTACTTTGATAGGATTGTCATTGTCACACACTGCACAAGTCCCATCAAAGTGGGGGCGACTGTAGGCACTGCATTTTTGCATATAAGTCCCGATGATGAGTCTCGTATGGAGACACTACCTCTTTGATTGTGAAAGCCGCGGGAAACGGACGTCGGAAGGGTAAAGTTGGAAATTAGCATTTTTGTCAGATTTAACTCGCTTGTTTCGCTTCGGGTTCGCTTGTTGGACCTCTATTTTAAAACACACCAAACCCATTAATATATCTCACAAATTAAATAATTAAAACATTTAAAATATATGTCACAAATTAAAGCTAATTAAATTAAATCAAAACCAATTAAATAACTAAATTGAAATTTAATTAAAACTAAATCTAATAATTAAACCAAATTTAATTAAAACAAATTAAAGTGAAATTAAATAAAGCTAATTAAAATTAATCTAAAATACAATTTAATTAAATCACTCCCCTAATTTAAGAAATCCCACCCAAATTACATATATCTTACCTAAAATAATACACCCAATTAATTGATATTATTTCCTAATTAAACCATGCAAACCCTAATTCCCTCAATATATAAACATAACATAAAAAAACCCTAAGTCTCTCCTCTACACACTCTAATCTCCACGGCAATAAACCCTAGTCAACCTCTCTCCACTATCCTTACATCACACGAAAAGAAGAAGAAAAGCACAACCGAAGTCACGCCCAAAACCCTAGAAAAGACACCAACACATCTCTAGGCCATGGCTCCCTAAAAACACTTCACCACCTTCAACATCAACCATACACTGACCATACAGAACCCTAAAAGAACCATCACTGCATTCGGCCACATAGCTTCATCCAGCCCTCTTCCCTCATGAATTGAACAACGCCACTAGCAAGTCCACCTCTCCTCACACACTCACAACTCTCACAAAAAACTGCGTTCAACTGCCCCCTCAAAGACATAAAACCAGCGCCACCAGCATGCCCTTGAAGCCACGAACCAGCGCCTAACAGCCTAACCGACCAAAAAACCAAACCCTTCAGCCTCACAGCCTGCACCCAACCGACACCATTAGCAACCACCCTCATCAGCTGCCCCTTTGACCATCAACATGTTATCTGCTCCTCACAGGCCACGACCACCGAGCAAACTCACACACACACGCCCAGCCTGCCCCTCCATAGCCTGACAAAAGACCCTTCACAGCCATGAAACCCTAGACTCATCAGCCCTCCTTCACGGCCCCACCTGATCCTCACGTGAAAACAAAAAACACAAACAGCCGAGAAACACACGCCCTAGACCTTCACCGACTGCAACCATCATGCCAGCCCTGCCGTTGCCACTCGCCAAAGCCTTTCACAAATAGCCATCGCACCAACCCTCACTGCCTGCGCACAAAAGCAAAACACAGCAGCCACGACTTACACTCCAAAAACACGTACTTGCCTCTCTCATTCACGTCAACCAAATACCCTAAAAAGCCCTCACGACCTGCCCAGCTTCACGCCACCAACAAGAAGCCACACTGCCAGCGCACATACCCCTCATCAGCCCTTGCCCCTTATCACCATTAGCCATATTGACCAGCCCTTTCAAACCCGTAAGCCACCAGCCTTCAGCTCTCGCCACCTACAAAACCAGTCAGCCATGAACCTTCATACATAGCCAAATAATAAACCCTAAAACTCCCCCTGCCTGATCACGAAACCCTCACCAGCCTCAACGTCAATTCACGCACACACTCAGCGCACGTCCCACTCAATCAAACCACAACTTACACGCACAAACTGAACACACACTCACAAGCGCCACAGCCCTTCACGCATCTGGACCCCATGAACTGCCGTAAAACCCACTGAAAATAGTCCCCAAAAATAGCCTAAAACTGTCCCAAACACTGCCTGAAACTGCACCCAAAACTGTGCCGAAACAGTCCCCAAAACCAGTCCAAATAACCCACAAAACAGTCCTTTAAATCACCTAAAATAGTGGCCTGAAACGCAGCAGTGAAATGGAGTGAAAACAACAACCCGAACAGCGAAACATGGAGGAAATATGCTGGGTTAGCTAACCAGAAAAGTAGCGGATCATTCACCCTTCCAACGGACGTGTAACGCCCTTTTTCGTGAGACGACAAAAGAGGTTAGACCTGAGGGCACCCTTTTTTATTTATCTTCTTTCGTTTTATTTCATTTATATTAAAATATTATTGCATAAGAGTCGTTTGAAGCATGATGTGATTGTTGGATGAGCGGGACATGTGTTCCCTTTTGTGGTATATCGGATGGAAACCCGGACGTAAATTCCGTAGCTGATTCCGAATGGACGGTAGTGCGGTCTGCACTCGGGATACAATGCCACGTACCACTTAAGATATACATATCTCGTCTCATCCAAATTTGTATTTGAGCATGTCATAGTTCTAGGTCGTTTATTTATTATTTTAAGCATGATTTAATTTAGTCTTGTTATTTAATTTCCAAAGCATGATTGTGTTATTTGGGCATGTTGTTTCTTCATTCTTTAAGCATGATTATTGAGTAGACTCGGTTGATTAATTGCACAAATTATATCATCACAAGTGACATAAGTAATGGACCATTCCGAACCCAACGGTTTGAGGTCTTCCCTTGCGAGGGGTGAGTGAGGCCTTAAACCTTTGTCCCGGTTAACACCGGGTGGCGACTCCATGTTATTTCGTACTTCCCAACTAGGCCGCGAGCCTTAGAACAGCGTCGCCAGGTTCTGGTCTACAGTCTGGCGACTCCACTGGGGATAGAGAATCGGCCCCGAAATCATGTCTTGTGATGTGTATAATTTGTGCATTAGTTGACCGTTTCTATAATGGGTTGAGGGAGTACACTCAAAGGCATTGTCATAAACTCGCATGAGAATGATAGTTGTATATCCTATAGAAGTTGCTCCTTTATGCTTTTGATAACCACATGCATATTAAATCTCATACATCGCATGCATCTCATGCATACATGCATCATGTTAACCCTCTGTGTCTTAAAAGCCATCATAGATATCCGTTGGGTTAGAGAAAAAAAAGGGTTATTCAAGAGGAGTTTAGCAAACATGGATAACAGGGAAAAGGAAATCGAGAAATAGAAAAGCTTACGGAAAGGATAGAAAGACCATTGGGGGGGCCTTCGAAAAAAAAAAAAAAAAAAAAAAGAGAAGAGAAGAAAAAAAAAGAGAAAAAGAAAAAAAAAAAAAAACGAGAAAAAAAAAAAAGAAAAAGGAAAAGGAAAAAAGAGAAAAAAATTATTTGTCTTTAGTCATTGGTAGTTAGACATAAGTCCGATGATGATGAACTGATTGCTTTAGGGTGAAACCTTAGAAACGATAAACTTTTGATGTGCTTTTATCTGACAATTTGAGTAATTGATCTATGTTAGACTCGTAAGCACTCGATTATGACTCTTAGCAGTGAAAACCTGAGTAGTTAGCAAAGTGACTAGTTGATGAAATTGTAGGTCGGTGAATGACCGTTTGCTTAGATGTCTATCTTGATTTGCTTATGTTATGATGTGTGGTATGGTTGAAAATGAAAGAAAAGTCTCAAAAAAAAAAATGAACCACCTATAACCGATAAGCGTGAAGCTACCCATGGGCGAGTATTAGGACCACCATGAGGAGAAATGCTACCTTAAAGGGTAGGTGTGTTGAAAAAAAAAAAGAGAAAAAAAAAAAAGAGGAAAAAAAAAATGAAGTTCAAAATGAAAAGAAAAAAATGAGAGACAAAGGAAAAGAAAGAAAACCATACCACATTGAGCACTGAAAAGCAACTGCAGGCATAATTGAGATATCTAGGTTGGTTTGACCCACCGATCCCGATTTTTGAAACAAAATCATCGAGTTAGCTTACTTAAGGATTAAGCTGTGAAAGAATCTTTGCACACACACACTTTGAGTTTGGCCTAGATCATTTATTCAAAGACTTGGATTTGAGTTGCATCGAATGTTTTGAAGGTTCTCTGGTTTCATTATTGAGCATTCTTTGAGGACGATAATATGTATAACTATTGAGACTATTTTCGTAGCATGTGATATAGTATGATAATATGGAAGGCCCCACCATGTGGTTCATCTTGACCAAGTGCAAACAGCGGAGAACAGAAAGCTAAATCAAGACTGGGAGCGACCAGTCTACCACCTCGTGAATTCGGGACATAACAATAAATTGAGCCATGAGACCAGAGAGAATCATGTGCAATCACCTGGAGAACTGGGGGAAGACCTAACCCAGCGGAATAGGAAATTCATTCATGCATGCATGCATACACGTAACATATTTTGCATTCTTTTTGTGTTTTTTTTTGTTTTGTATTCACAGGTTTCAAAGAAGAAAAAGAGAAAGCGGCAAAGACAAGCCACCAGAATAAGCAACATATGAGTAGTAGTTTTGGGGATGAGTCCCAGGGTTGAAGCCCATATCAGTTTCAGTCTTGGGGATGAGTCCCAAGGGCGAGGCCCACATCACTCTGGGGGTGAGGCCCACATCAGTTCAGTATCAGTCCATCAGATGGAAACCCGGACGTAAATTCCGTAGCTGATTCCGAATGGACGGTAGTGCGGTCTGCACTCGGGATACAATGCCACGTACCACTTAAGATATACATATCTCGTCTCATCCAAATTTGTATTTGAGCATGTCATAGTTCTAGGTCGTTTATTTATTATTTTAAGCATGATTTAATTTAGTCTTGTTATTTAATTTCCAAAGCATGATTGTGTTATTTAGGCATGTTGTTTCTTCATTCTTTAAGAATGATTATTGAGTAGACTCGGTTGATTAATTGCACAAATTATATCATCAAAGTGACATAAGTAAGGGACCATTCCGAACCCAACGGTTGAGGTCTTCCCTTGCGAGGGGTGAGTGAGGCCTTAAACCTTTGTCCCGGTTAACACCGGGTGGCGACTCCATGTTATTTCGTACTTCCCAACTAGGCCGCGAGCCTAGAACAGCGTCGCCCAGGTTCTGTTGTCTACAGAAATCTTTTAATTTGGGGAAGTGATTTATGTATTTTAGGAAAGAGATTTAATTTAATTTAGGAAGGTGATTTAATTAAATTAGGAATGTGATTTACTTAAATTAAGAATTTAATTTAATTAGAATTTAATTTAATTTAATTTCAAGTTTAATTTAATTGGTGAATGTGATTAATTTAATTTAATTTCAAGTTTAATTTAATTGGTGAATGTGATTTAATTTAATTTAATTTAAGTTTTAATTATTTAATTTGTGAGATGTGTTTTAAATATTTTAATTATTTTGGATGTGATTTAATGGGTTTGGTGTGTTTTAAAACAAAGGTCCAACAAGCGAACCCGAAGCGAAACAAACGAGTTAAATCTGACAAAATACTAATTTCCAACTTTACCCTTCCAACGTCCGTTTCCCACGGCTTTCACAACTAAAGAGGTAGTGTCTCCATACGAGACTCATCATCGGGCTGATATGCAAAAATGCAGTGCCTACAATTATCATGCTTCCATTAACTTTCTTATAAAAACACGGTTCTTCCTCGTTGTAATTATCTCATCAAAACGACGATTCCAGCTTCGGGATGCATGTTTAAGTACATAAATATACTTCTGGAGCTTACAAACCAAGTTTGAAGTCTCACTAGATATGAAACCCCCTGGTTGTTCCATATAGATATCCTCCTCGAGGAATCTATCTGGAAAAGCAGTTTTCACATCCATCTACCATATCTCATAGTCATGATATGCGGCAAAAGCTAAAAGAATTCTAATGGATTTTAGCATGGATACTGGTGAAAAAGTTTCCTCATAGTCAATTATAGGACATTGAGTGTAACCTTTCATTACTAATCGGGCCTTAAAGGTTTCCACCTTTCCATCAGGTCCTCGCTTCCTTTTATAAACCCATTTATAACCAATAGGTTTAACTCCTTCAGGAAGTTCAACCAAGTCCCATACTTGATTGTCATGCATAGAATCCATCTCGAACTTCGTGACTTCCTACCATTTTCCTGAATCGATATTCAATATCGCCTGTTTGTACGTAGTCGGACCTGTTTCCTCCAAAAATAGAACATCAAGGCTTACATCAGATGTTAAAAACAATCTCTCAAGAAGCCTTGATATTCTATTCGACTTACGTAAAACCTGTGTTATAGATACTTCACCTAGTTGGATATCTGGCTCCATCATAGGTTCCTCAATGTTGGGATTAAACTCATCGAGTTCAATCTTTCTACAATTCTCACATTCTCTCAAAAATTCATTTTCAAGAAAAGTGGAAAAGCGAACAATAAATACATTTCGTTGCTCAGAATCGTAGAATTGATATCCGAAAGAATTTTTAGGATATTTAACGAACCTATATTTGTACCCCCTGGGTGTTAGTTTATCCTGCTGCACAACTCTAACATATGCAGGGCAACCCAAATCTCTAAATATCTAAGACTTCGATTTATACTTAACTACATCTAATATGAGGTTGTAGAAATAACTTTTCGATGGAATTCTATTAAGTATGCGGGCAGCAGTAAGTAAAGCATAACCCTAAAGGTAATATGAAAGATATGTGTAGCTCAAATAGATCGCACAATATCCAGTAAAATTATTTTTCTCTGCTCAGACACATCACTGTGTTGAGGTGTTCCTGGTGGGCTATATTGGACGAGAATCCCATTTTCCCTTAAATAACTTCTGAATTCGTCACTCATAAATTCTATTTTTTTGAATCTTTAAACACAAAAAAAAAACATCACCCAAAATAATTCTAATTTCAAAACCAAATACATCACATGTTATACAACAAACATATAAATATATTCTAAATACATATATGCATTTCTTTAAATCAAAATACAAATTAAAATAAAATCACACAATGAAATGACTAATGAACAATTCTAGGTCACCCAAAGGTGGCCAAGTGATTCTAGAATGATATCCATAACTCCAAACTATGAACTAGAGTTCCAAACTCTAATTTAATGTCTATCTCTAACATAAATATTTTGAAATCATAAGAAAATTGTGTTTATAATTTCAAAGTATCCATACACAATTAATTAGCCTAATTTCAACATAAATCTATGTTTTTATGTATCTAATACATAATACATCACTATATGTTTCATTAATGATAACCACTAATGAAAAACCTAGCTTTAGAGAAGATCAAACTTACCTAGTATGGTTGATTTCAAGATCCAATCTTCTTCTCCTTGTTGAAATATTGTAGAGAACTTCCAAAGTTTGCAAGCTTGTCTCCAAGATCCAATCTTGATTCGAATACTAGCAAGCTTCACTCCAAGATCCAATCTTTATTTCTCATTGTTGAAATATTGCAGAGAATTTTCAAAGCTTATCCAAACACTTCTTTTACTTAGGCTAATATTTTTAAGACTTGCTTGTTTTAGGTTTTACAAGCTTAACATTCTCAAGCTCAAGCTTATCAAGCTTATTTTGCTTAATTAAAACATTGCTCAAGCTTGCTATTTATAGTAAAACTTATACAATTTTTAATTAACAAAAGTCATAATCAAATATTAGGTAGGCTTAATTCAATATGTAAAATTAGGTGTGAATAATCACATTTGTTTACCACTTTGATTTAATCCAATTAAATCGAGATAAAGATTAGTAAATGGATTAGTTCATTGTCTACCACATTGATTTAATCCAATTAAATCAAACCAAATACACCTATAATATTAATTATATATTTATAATTACCAAAATATCCTCCAATGATAGAGATATTTATGAAATTACAACAAAACCCTTGTGTGATTTTGGATTAATCCAACTAATCCAATTGAGTCAAAGTAAATAATCAATGTTATCCAATAACATTTACTTATTTTGGTTGATAAATATAACATCGAATATTATTTATTATAAAAAATTATCGATACCCCAAGTGCTCAACGAGTACCCTTCATATTGTGGGTCTCCCTAAGTCCAAACACGTTTGTCATATTAGCCTAGCTTATATGTACGTAATTCGACCTCCTCCAAATTCGCGAAGAACACAAACGACCTTTCTGAACTATACAAGTCGAGGACATCACATATGTTTAACAATCATTCCGTCGTAGGTTATCCGAGTTGTGCTTAGGAAATATAAATTACACCGTCAAGTTTCCAAGGTGCACATCTCATGTCGGTATGTCTACGATTCTTTACAACTAATCAGAAACCATTTTTGATATTTACAATACACCATAGATGATCGGCTTTGGCGCCAAAGTTTTAAGAATCGTGACTTACTCATATGGATACCTAAACCATTTATGGTACAATACGGGCCATCATATCATATCTTGATATGCACTTGATTAACGAGTGCATCGTTCCACACCCAACGAACATCTAGAGGCCATACCATGAAAGGTTTCTGACATACATGACATCTAAATTTGGAGGATCTCACACAAAATCAATGATATCCTATAGTTAAAGGATCATATTGTTGGTGTTGGTGCTCAGAGCGCCAATTCCCAGTTGTATTTCCTTGTAAATATTATTGTAAATGTTTTATTATGAATAAAAAGAGCAGTTTCTATAATATAATATATCTTCTTATATGGTAAAGACGTAATCGACCATAAAATGATTAGTCATGATGCAGTTGCAAAAGCGTCGCAACTGACATTGAGTTGTATCATGACGTTGTCATTCTCAGACAGTTCCTGATCAAGGTTTACACTACTTGGTCACTAAAGTAAACCCGTTGAAACCGGTACTTGTCGTATATTGGAATATATGATTCCAATGGTTTCTCAATGAACCATGAGTCTTGGAGACTCGTACAGACGTGTAGGTGTTTATAGCGGATAAACATTGAACGACTCACCGAAGATTCTTAATGGATGGTACACCAACGTCAATAAGAATCTTCTCGGGTTGAGTAGAATTTGTGATTCTTCGACTTGAGATACCACTGTGGGCACATGAGACATCTTCCATATTTAGATGGCAGTCACGTCACCGATCTATTCAGATCAGACCTCCCCATGTTCGTTGGGTGTGGACAGATCCTCAAGGTGTCATGTGTGTGTCGAGATATGATCCGTCAGTTTTGTATACAGAGCATAGGTAGTCCATATATGATTAGCAATCAGATAAAAACCATGGGCCTGTCGTACACTTTAGAAGTGAGTTCTAAGTGTTCTTTTAGAGATTGCTAATAGAGATATCGACGTGATTGTCTCTATAGAGATTTGATGTTTACATCTATATCTCTGGGATATATCCGGATTATGACGGAGGAATTAAACATATGCCATGACCTCGACCTGTATGATTCATCGAGTTTATCCATGGTCATCATAATTTATGGGTGGGTAAATTATGGATACGAAATTGGATTTCTTGATGGATATGCCTGAATCTAGAGAGTCTCACTAGTGAAATATACTCGTAGAGAACTAGGGTAACTTTTATGAATAATACTGATTATTTATAAGTCATTTAAAGGCTAAACGAAGAATACATGCGAATGGACCTAATAGTCATTTCCTAATTATTGTTTATTTGTATTTAATGATATATTTTATTAAATACACATTAATTAAATATCAAATTTGGATATTTGACATATATCGTAAATATATATGTATTTGATATTTAAAGTGAATATAATACATATATTTAAAATATTTGTATTTAAATAATTATTTAATTATTTAATTGTTAAATAATTAAATTAATAAAAAATATAAATATATTAAGTTTTGATATTTTAGGAGATGCTTTAAGTTGCTTTATTTGACTTGTTGAATTTCATTAAATGTGTAATGATCAAGTTGCAAGTTGATTAAAGCAAACTTTAATGAAACAAAAATTAAATATCTAGATATTTCATATATGCAAAATTCGACCAAGGCATTTGGTGGAAGTATATATTGTTTTGTTTCATTTTATTAGGTTAAGGTTAACAAGTTATACCAAAAAAAAAACAAAAAAGAGTTGAGAGAACAAGGTTGAAGATCAAAGAGGAAAGCTTGGAAATAAATTATTTTTGTAAGTTTTTCTTTAAATCTTTCAACTTAGAAAATATTTCTAACATGTTTAGCTTCAAGATGTGTTGCTAAGATGTTGTCTCTACACTTATAGTTTATGTTTTAATTGGTTATGAACTTGTTTGAAAGATGAGAGCATGTATGGTTTATAAAGTAAGCTTGAAATGGTTCAATGGCTTACTTTTGATTATTTGATAATCATGTTGCCATTCTAGAGTTGCTAAGCCACTCATTGATGACCTATAATTTTTTTTTGAGTTATTTCATGATGGTGAGACTTGTTTTGTGTGGTAAAGTTTGAATTAAAGTGTTGAATTTAATTTATTTGGTAAGATTTGTCAATTTGAAACAATTATAAAATTAGGGTTCTTAACCCTTTCCAAATTTGGGGATTTTCATATATGTGATGCATATTAATTTTTGGGTTGATTGGATTTGATCTTGACATGTTTTGAACATAAAATGACCAAATTGCAAAAACTAAAAAATTCTGGGTTGTTTCGGCAATTAGCAAAAATTTGGGGTTTTTGTTGCAATCTGATTTTGATGTGTTGGAAATGTTGGAAATCAGTTTAGAAATGATTTAGAATCATCCAAAATTGTATTTGACAATTTTAGGACTAAAATGATCAATTTACAAACTTGTGGGGCAATTCAGTAATTACCAAGAATTTAGATTTCTTGTGTAAAATTTCAGAATTTGATGATTGGGTAATTAAATAAATAAATTTATTTAATTGATCCAAGAAAAATTTTGAAATCGGAAAATTTTGATTTTCTGCGTTTCCGCTGCGTTATCGGATTTTCGTCATAAAACCCCTACACACATATGCTATTCGACTCGAGGAGATTCCTATTGACGGTGATGTGTACTTCCAACTATTAGGAATCACCTGTGAGTCATTCAGTATTCTCTCCAATGAATACCCACACATCTATACGAGCTTCCAAAGCTCATGGTACATCGGGTTAAACCATTAGAATTCCAATTCCAATATACGACATGTGCTAGTCTTTTAAGTTATAAGAATTCGGCCGTATTCCAAAACCGATGATTAAGAATATTTACTTTCAGAATAGTTTATAATAGTAATAATATCCCAATGTCAGACCACCCAGTGTCCAGTATTACTACATGACTATTCTGAGGTCGATGTCATTCTTAACATATCAATCTAATATGCATAATGACATTAACATTAATAAGGTTTGAAATGAAAATGTAGTTATTTTATTAATAAATAATAAAATATAATTTATAATACATTATTCAGATTACGCTCCAAACACTAACTCCAACATTTGTGTCCTATAATTTCTGGCCCGTATAGATATGGATCTGTGTGGGCTGAAATTTCGCTACCTAGATACGAAAATATTTTTGTATGTAGGAACCATTTTCCTAGCGCAACGGAAATACATTAGGCACCCGTGATCAGACTAGAAAATTTTTTCTGCCCTTCTCTCCTTAAGTCCGAAAGTTACCAACACCAACATTGAAATTTTGCTTCTGTTTTAGACAAAAATTTCAGCAACAGAACAGCCCCCAAACAGACCCGGAATTACGGATCAGATATAGACTGTTTTGGACCCGAAAACCCACTCAGCTCACTGCCTAAATCAGCCCCTATTTTCGTGAACTGCTGATGTATTTCATATCTGATTTTTCAATTAAAAACATCATCAACATAGTCTCAAAACACCCACTAATGTTCCCTAAAATTTTTGGATTAAAACAAAAACAAACCGAGCCCCGAGACCTCAAAACTATATGCGGCAGTGAGTAAAATAATGCTCACTGTTGTGAATCAAGAACAAGAAGATAAATATGGGTTTTTGGTTGGACACCAAAAGTACTTTCGTGATATATCTCGAAACCAACGGAAACTGGTATGGGCTATACTCACAAAACTAATCCCTAAACACTTTAGAGATTAAAGTCACATAAGGTTTTTTATTGTCTTTTTCTTTTTATTCTTCTTTTGCTTTTCTCAACACTTGAGAGAGTTTCAAGAACAAGAGAGGTGGTTAGGGTTGCAAAATGAGATACTAAGGCAAAATGAAAATCTTATTTTCTTTTTCTACCTAGGGTTTTATTTCTAAAATAAAACACAAATCTTCCCTTCCCCTTCAAGTAAATTTAAGCCATCACATGTCAAAATAAAAAGATTTTGTAACATCAATATTCATTTTCCATAATTACAATGGATGTTACAAAAAGAAAGAGTCATCACCTTTAAAATGTGTAACTACCAAAATAAAACCAATCCAAGGGTTTCCCAAACCCAAAATTTGGAAATTCCAAATTTAACCTTATTAAATTATATCATATATAATATAATATCATGTATTTAATAATTATCATATAATTATTAAAATCATATATTAAATTTTAACATTTAGTTTCAAGTGTGACAAAATAATATTATTAATCATATTAATAATATTTTCATATGTGAGTATATAATTGGACTATCCAATTATATTTAATTTGCTATAGTATATTGAGCTAACACGGGGACCAAATGGACCTACGGTTCCGAACTTCAATAATCCCAGAATATTAATTAAGCTCTTAATTAAATATTCTGAATTATTAACTTCGGGTTATTCCACTAAAAACCTGAAGCTGCACTCTCGTTGCCGCATATAGATAAATTAAGCCGAATCACATCGGTGTCCATCGATATAGTCATTACATAGGGGTTGACTTTTCACGAGTATCTCGTAATTAGAGCCGGTCATAATGTCCATTATACTCGTCTAATTATTTTTACCTTAAGTGCCATTGATTCTCTAATGAAAAATTATTCATAACCATTATGAATGTTAATCTTTCTATTCGTAATAGAAAGACTTGAGCGCTCTAACCGTTCAAGTACCGAATCAACCCTTAATGAAGATACTCATCTACTTCTCGCAAGAAGGAGTGAACTCTATATCTTTGTAAAATATCCCCAGCTACACACCAAACCATGTCCCCAAAGTACGTAGCTATTGGTCGGGATTGCTACACCAACCTCACCTTTGTAAATCAAAGGACATAGTCTGCCATGCAGGAGTTCGTAGTACACTCAGGATTAAGATCAATCCATATATAACCATCTAGTAGATTGAAAATGAATTTTTTTCTTATTTAATGGATATTATAAGAAACTCATTTATATATGGGTCTAGTCCTATATGATCACATCATAGAAGGTGCCTCCATTCTCATGTCTCCACATGGACGATCTCGAATCAAGTTCGCCATACAATTATATAATGGACCACAGCTATAGATAAACCACAAACATAATACCCGCTTTGTTTGCTCTTTATGGACTATTTTAGATTACTAACTTCAAACTTAAATTCTCTTGTGTATGATACTCATACACTAAGTCTGAAGACGCATTAGTAATCTAGGGTAAACAAGATAATTTACAATATATGATATTAAACAAACACTTTAATAAATAAATAATGCATCATTTTATTTCATAAAATATAATACCGTTTACATTACATGAAACTCTGGGGCATATATCCCAACAATCTCTTACTTGCACTAGAGAAAATGGGACATGTCACGTAATCCTAGACCATCTAGGTGACCTTCAAACACTTTAACCGACAAGGTCTTTGTAAACATATCAGCCAGGTTCTCTGCGGATGCAATCTTTGTGACATAAAAGTCTTTTTTCTGCACTATCTCCCTAATGAGATGATATTTCCTCTCTATATGATGTCCCTTCTTATGGCTTCTTGGTTCTTTTGAATTTTCCATTGCACCACTATTATCGCAATAAAGTGTGAGTGGTTTATCCATATCTGGAATGACTTCCAGATGTCCCAAGAACTTACGAAGCCAAACTGCTTCCTTAGCTTCTTCGCAAGCTGCTACATATTCAGCCTCCATGGTGGAGTCAGCAATGCAAGATTGCTTTATACTCCGCCATACTATAGCCCCACCATCTAGGGTAAACACTGATCCAGATGTTGATTTCCTAGAATCAACATCTTTCTAAAAATCAGAGTCCGTACATCCCCTCAGTATCATATCCTCACCGAAATATATAAGCATATAATTTCTCATTCTCTTAAGATACTTGAGAATATGTTTCACAACCACCCAATGATCCAATCCTGGGTTAGACTGAAACCTACTAACTACTCCCACTGTAAAACAGATGTTTGGTCTCGTGCATAACATAACATAGCATATATAGTTAATCCATTTCTACCAATAATAACTAAATTACTATTAAACGAAACAGAAAAGCTATCATCACAAAGTTTTGAAACAGAAATTAAATTCTTGCGAAACCTAGAAATAAATAACATATTGTTTAAATTTAAATAACAATTATTTGAAAAATGTAAACTGGATACTCCCACTACTCTTGCTGAAACAACATCCACTGTCTCGACCCTTATGGTGTAGTCACCTTCAGCAAGGTCCCTCCATGTGTCAAGTAGCTGCAAAAAAGAACAAACATGGTTAGTGGCTCCAAAATCAACAATCCATGTGAACTTATCATCATTCACTAATAGAGATTCGATAACAAGTAAATCGTATTTACCTGTAGCCTTCTTTTCTTTTAGCTCGACAAGGTATTTAGGACAGTTCCTTTTCCAATGCCCGTACTTGTTGCAGTGGAAACACTTTCCCTTGGGCTTGGCATCCTTAGAGCCTTTCTTGTTCTTCTTCTTCATGGGTTTTGCCTTAGCCTTCCCAGTTCATTTCTTCTTCATCTTTGCAGATTTAGAAGACTTGGCAACATTTGCCTCAGCACTAGGCTTATGAGGATCCACAAGCATGGACTCGTAATGGGTGAGCTCATTTAGAACCTGGGTGAAAGTAAAAGTCAACTTGTTCATAACATAGTTGCTTTTAAACTATATGAAACTCTTTAGAAGAGTTTCCATAATCATGGTCATCTGGCTCTACTCGTCAATATGAGCGCCATGGGTTTCATCTATATTGAGGTAGGTCATCATCCTCAAGACGTGCTCTCGGACTGATGTCCCATCCTTTATCCTAGCAGTCATCGCTGAGACCATGGCCTCATGACGTTGAAGCTCTGTAGGCTGCCCGAACATGCCCTGCAAGGACTCCATCATCTGAGATGCTATAACAATAGGCTTATGCTTTGCAACAAAAATCGTAGACATCCCTGCTAGTAAGTAACAATATGCATTCTCATTAGCCGCGACCCATTTCTTATAGGCGTCGCACATAGCTTGGCCAGCATTTCTAGCCGGCTCGGGAGGACACTCCTCTGTCGGGACAAACTTTAGGTCTTCACAGACCAGGATAAGGTTCATGTTATTTTTCCATTTAACATAGTTTTCTCCGCCACACTTATCATTAGAGAGAATGGAAATAATTTGAGAAACCATGGCTGAAAAATAAAATAAACATGCATTTAATATTCATTCATCGCATATTAATATTATCAAATATTTTGGCATAAAATTAAACATGATGCATGAACCATGAATAACGAACTAGAAACCTAAGAGAATTACTATGCCACAGAAATCTATCATCCCACAAATAAGTGTCTTTATAGGGTAGGTCAAGTATTTGCATGATAGATCGAGACAATCTTAATTGATTAATATATACGGGAATAACTCTTATTCATATATTAACCAACAACCGTTTGATTTGATCAAGAAATTTTGATTAACATTTAATCATTCATTTATGAGTTTGACCAGTCGTTTTGGAACCCTTGGACTTAACTAGTGAAATGTCGTCATAGGGTAGGTCAGTTCACCAAATATATCTAGAGTCCATATCCTCTCAGAATCCAAACTTGATATTGACCCAAAATGGACACCATCTGTAGGGGAATGAAAAAAATCCGTCTCAATGCGCCTTTCGAATCTCACGTTTTTTGGAGTAACAACGGAGATCGCGGGATATATTGTCATATATCCCTCTCCCACTCATTATTTTAAAATAAAGGTTTCTATTTTTTTTAAAAAATATCCAATATTTTAATTTACTAGTGTGAATAAATTTATGACGGTTAAATCATAACTTTTATTTACACTAGTACACTATTAGTGACCTTACCAATTTTAACTTTTAAAATTTATCTCAATAATATCCATTAGTCTTTACTAATTAATTTAATCAATTAAACTAATTTAATTGATCTAGTTTTAGTGACCTATTATATTTTAACTTTTAAATTATTAGAACACTAATTAGTCTAAAATTTAGAATTCTAAAGTGGCCAAAATTTTAATTAAAATATTTAATTAATCTAAGTGCGTCATAAAATCCAATGGTACGTGGAGTTGTATCTCAAGTGCAGACCACATTACCATCTATTTGGAATCGGCTATGAAATTTACGTTCGGGTTTCCATCCTATTTACCAATGGAATTCATGATGCATTAATTAACCCCATTATATTAAAATTTCAAATTTTAAACTATAAAACCAACTAATCCAATTAATCATATTCCATGCATACCATATTCTAATTTAACCATTTTAAATCACATAAAATCATATTTCTTGTCTAGAATATATATGGATCCAAAACATGTTATGGCATATCAAAATGCAAGAGTAGGCACCCTAAGTTATATGACATATTATTCAGACAATTCGAATTAAACATACATACAACATAAAATTATTTTGCATTGACTGGGCTCTTATTTTTTTCCCTATAATAATCTAATTAGAACGAAAATTCCCAAGGCACCCATTGGTCTTGAAATCTCGCTCCAAGGTGGTGTTGGCTCCTTTTGCGACTTCCGTGCTTTAAATTACAATAATTTAAATTTTACATAAGAAAAATAAATTATAACATTTATAAACAATGGCTTTATTGCCTTATATCCCAAAACCAAAACCAACACAAAAATAAGAGCATGGAAAAATTTACGACCAATGCAAAATCCATCCATCACATGAAAACAAATAACAATTCATCTCATGAATATTATTTTGTGCCTACTCATATAAACATATATATTATTATTTATAACACATATAAATAAATAAAAACAGTAACTTTCAATAAAAAAGAAGGGTTAAGAATATTTTAAATCTCACTTTGATACCAATTGTAGGAACCACTTTCCTAGCACAGCGAAAACACGTTAGGCACCCGGGATCGGACTAGAAAAGATTTTCCGCCCTTCTCTCCTTAAGGCCGAAAGTTACCAACACCAACACTGAAATTTACTTCTGTTTTGGAATAAATTTCAGTCCCGGAATAGTCTTGGAATTACGGATCAAATCTGGACGGTTTTGGACCCGAAATCCGCTCAGCTCACCACCCAAATTAGCCCATATTTGAGTGAACTACTATTGTGTTGTAACATCCCCAATCCAGGAGATGTTACCGGCAGAGAATAGGCCGTACTATTCCCCTGAGCCTCTGACTCTCCAACCATAAACAATTACTAATACTCGTTTCTCTAATTATATATCTTATATATGGGACGGCGGCCCAAGCTTAACAACTTAACATGCAAACTCAACATCAATAACTGTATACATAATAACACATGCTTTTACAATGACTATCACATAACCAAGGACTAATACATGACTTCTATTTGACTCTGACTGGACTCTTACTCTTTCTGACTTTAATTGGTGGACTCCATACCCTAGTGATTGCATCAGTATCCATCATCCCGAGTTCATCCTCCGAGAATACATGTAACAACAGAAAAAAGAGAGGGGGGTTAAATCGTTGTACGATCTAAATGAGTGGACGAAAACTGAAATACTGATATAAAAATATTTGGTTCTAAACCCAAAGTTCCATAAATAACTTTATATGAAAACTCTTTTTTCTGAAAACCCTGTCCCTTTTCTGAAATCACTTTAATAAAACTTATCTTTTCAAAAAGTTTCTTATAAATCTGTTGTTTTTGAAATCTTGTCTTTCTAGAAAATCTTTCTCTGGAATACGAACTTTGAAAGTCCGTGTCTGAAAACTATTTCTGAAATATGTATCTGTCTCTGAAAACCTGACGTATGTGGACGTTACATATCACCGTCCCCCCATACGCCTGACTAGAGCCAGGAGTACAAATCCATAACTTTGGGGCGTTACGTATCGCCATTCCCTAAAGCATGCCACTCATGTCCCTGAAACTAATGGTCTTGGGGCTTTACATATCGCCGTCCCCCAAGCCACTGAACTAGAACTGGGGGTGCCGATCTATGCTACCCTCCAAGCTCTGAAACTATGATCTAAGGGCATCTGTCATCCCTAGTCCTGAACTAGGATCTGTGAGTGTTACGTATCATTGTCCCCCTAGTCGTCTATATGTGCACATGTCATCTATCAATTCCAAAAGTTACAAACTGAGGTGGGTTTTTCCCCCATGCCTCTAAAAATCTCAAAACTCATGCTGTAAAAAAAATCTTTCTCAAACATCACTGTATGAAAAGTATCTATGATAAAATTCTGTCTAACACCCGATATGGTTTAAAAAGTAAGTCTGAATTCAAAAATTGATAAATAAAATCAATTTGAGACAAGAGGCCCACTCACTGATTTTGGAATCTGGCCGGCATTACTCATTTGCTAAAGAAGCCTTAGTTCCTGCGATGATATTACTTTGTTTGATTTTATCCATCTTTCAAGTCTTCCATTGTTGATAATATTCTTCCTTGCTTCATTCTCTCTCTTTTCTTTCTCTTCTTCTCTTTTTCTTCTTCTATTTTCTTACATTTTTCCTCTTATATTCTTCTTTCTCACGTTTCTTCTTTATTCATTTTGTTCTCTTATTTTCCATTTTTTTTTGAAATAGTAATAGTAACCCCCTTTCTATACTAGGGCTTCTTTGAAATTTTCCAAAATAGAGAAAACTTGAGATATTTGTAGAAACTTTGAGAATTCTCTAGAATGACCCTCGGGTTCTATTCATCTGAATTTTTGATCTGTATTTTTATCCTATTTCTAGTTCGAATTTGTAAAAAATTCAACTTGAAAATTGTAGATCTCGATCCCAGCTTTCCGACGATATAAATTTCATAAAAATAGAGTTCGTATAAGAATGTTACGGCCCAAATACCATGGGTTATCTGGTATGGAACATCGTGGCATCTAATATTGGATTCTCGAAGAATTTTCCGATTGTTCCCAAAGTCATCTCTCGAGGATATATATTTCCAAACATGATTTATAGTATGTGACATCCGTCCCACAGTGTAACAGTAGTTGAGATTCCCGGTCGTTACAAATTATCCCCCCTAAATAGGATTCGTCCTCGAATCCTCTTTTAACTTGGGATCTTACCATAGATCACAGGATTCATGGGTTCCTTATAAACCACCAGCTTGAACTGACTATAAATCCATCGCCTTAGTCTCACCTACTGTACTATATCACTTCCCGACAATTTTTCGTGTGCTATCATTACACCACAAGATAATGTGATGATCATATTGAACCTAGAATATGCTATGACTTGGAAGCATATGTGACTCTCCATCATTCTTAATATCTAACTCATGTATCGTACTCTTTTTGTCATACTTGGGTAAACTGCTTCAGAATTTGTGGTTTCAGTGAATATCCCTTAAGTTTTTTACTAAGCGGTACCACCTCATTTTCGTTTCATAAGATCTTCGCTAGGTATCCTAGACTACCTTATTTTTGAACCTCTAGTTGTGCTCAACCTTCTTTGTCTCCAAGGAAATCATTTTCTCTAGATCTTTAGTTATATTCAATAATTACTTGACTCGATCAAGTTCTCCTTAGCTAGTACCTTTGACTCTCACTAGAGATACTGGTGTCTTATGGTTAGGCTTCCCATACTCCCTTTCTAGAATCGATAAGTTTACAAGAGTGGTCCTTGTCATTATTAACAGTGCTTGTACTCGATACGTCTTTTACTCCACTTGTTCAACTAGATCTTAATATTCTTTCTCATATCTTAGCTACTTAGTTTTCTATATTTTCCTTCTCAAGCTTCAACTGCTTATGAGCTTCTCTTTTCAAGTTCCAATATCTCTGCTTATCTATGGAGGCCGGGGGTTTCATAGTTTACTGATACGATACTTGTACTAAAATTGTTGCTTCTGGGTAGGTTTCTAGTGGTCATCCTCAATTGGCTAAAGATTCAGGCTTATTTGCATGCACCCTGGTACTTAAACCGCATTCCCTACTATCGATGCTGGAGATTTAGTCCTGGTTAAAATTTATTCTCTTTTTGCACTTTGCTTCCATTGTCACTATAAATCTGGTTACGGTGTTCCACACTAGCTTATTTCCATAGCCTAGTGATGTCAATGGTCGTTACTCAACTGGAGAGGTAGCGCCTCGTATACGGGTATCCTAGACATACTGCGTATACCAAGCCCCAACATATGCCCACATCTGTCACTGATTCTCTAGACCATGCTCTGATACCATCTTTGTAATACATGACTTCTATGTGACTCTGACTGGAATATTACTCTTTCTGACTTGAAATGGTGGACTCCATACCCTAGTGACTGCATCAGTATCCGTCTTCCCGAGCTCGTCCTCCGAGAATACCTACAACAACAGAAAATTGAGAGTGAGGGTTAGATCGGTGTACGATCTAAGTGAGTGGACGAAACTGAAATACTGATATAAAAATATTTGGTTATAAAAACAAATTTCCAGAAATAAATTTATATGAAAACTCTTTTTTTTTTGAAAATCTTGTCCCTTGTCTGAACTCTCTTTAATAAAACTTATATTTTTCTAAAAGTTTCTTATAAATCTGTTGTTTCTGAAATCTTATCTTTCTAGAAAATCTTTCTATGGAATACTAACTTTGAAAGTCTGTGTCTAAAAACTGTTTCTGAAATATGTATCTGACGTATGGGGGTGTTAGGTATCGTCGTTCCCCTATACGCCTAACTAGAGCCGGAGTGCAAATCCATAACTTTGGGGCGTTACGTATCCCCGTCCCCCAAAGCATGCCACTCCTGTCCCTGAAACTAGTGGTCTTGGGGCGTTATGTATCACCATCCCCCAATCTATTGAACTAGAATTAGGGGTGCGGATCTATGCTACCCTCCAAGCTCTTAAAATAAGATCTAGGGGCATTTGTCATCCCTAGTCCTAAACTAGGATCTGGGGGCGTTACGTATAGCCATCCCCCCAGTCCTCTACATGTGTACATGTCATCCGTCAAGTCCATAAGTTACATACTGAGGTGTATTTTCCCCCCATGCCTCTAAAAATCTCAAAACTCATGCTGTAAAAAAAAGAAAACAATCTTTCTGAAACATCACTATATGAAAAGCATATGTGATAAAATTCTGTCTAACGCCCTATATGCTTAAAAAAGTAAGTCTGAATTCAAAACTTGATAAATAAAATCAGTTTGAGAAAAAAAGGTCCACTCACTGATTTTGGAATCTGGTCGGCATTACTCATTTGCTGAAGAAGCCTTAGTTCCTGTGATGATCTTACTTTGCTTTATTTTCTCCATCTTCCAAGTCTTCCATGGTTGATAGTGTTCTTCCTTGCTTTAATATTCAAGTTCATAAAATCCTTCAATGTTGTACAGTCCAAGCGGTTTCTGATGTATGTTCAAGTTCGCCCAAGATAGCACTATAAAAATTTCCTCCAATGTACCCAAGCCACCTTGCAAAGCAATAAAAGCATCAACACGGTTAATCATTTCTACCAATCGTTCAGACATACCTGGCACAATTAGCTCTTCTCCGTTTGATGATCCAATAAGATTTGCTTCTGCCAAGGGTTTTAGGATGATTCCCAAAACGTGACTGCCTCCTTCCTGTACAGCTTTTGAAACGATCCCCATAAGTCCAAGATTGCCTCCGCCATATATTAAGTACATATTCCTCGAACCTAAGACTCGACCCAATTCCTGTGTTGCTTCTACGTATTGTGGCTTAACACCAACACTAGTACCGCAAAACACACAGATGTTTTCAACTCGTCTTCTTGAAGTGGCTTCCATGTTTTATTCTGGATGTCTTCAAAAGTGCAATGATGAGTTGAATTTATAATACCATAAAATTAATAGCACTAGTACCTGCCAAATGACAATTATTAGTTAAACAGTAAAATAAATCGTGATAGTAAAAAAGGTCTGGATCCTGTCGGAGAAAATAAAAGAAAACAACAAAACAAATCACAATTATCAGGAAAAGACAAAGAGATATAATATGTACAAGAAAAGTAGTGGCTTGATTGACGTCTATGCGTCAGGGACAAGCTTCCCATCCAATTTTCTTATAAATTGGCAAACAGGGTCTTTTTGAGTCAGATTCCCAAGACTTAACATTTGTCTTTCTTTTTGAAATTGTGTATGTAATTTGCGAAAGGCTATGTGAACATATCCACTGGGATGCGTCTCAAGAGTCGAAGATATATCATCTAAAGACTCCTTACTCAAGCCATCCCTAATGAATTTAATTTTTTCTTCGCGATTATCAGACATCATTCCTAAAGAACGACAACGAGTATTGCAATTTCAGCGTGCACATTTGTAACAAACACCCATATGCTTATCTCTACGTTTCTTTGCATAGGTGTTTCTTCCAAAACCAGACAGATGTGAAATAAAAGAGTCAGAAAAATCACCTGTCAATCGGTCACGTGCTTCAATTACCCAAAGAATGTCATTAGGAACACCATGGATTGTTAGTAGTCTCATCCGTTCCAAGCGAGCTTTGTAAACTTTCATCAGAGATTTTTGAGGGAGAGAAGGAAATTGCTTGTGAAGATTTGCTAGAACTTCTTCCATCTTGAAATGACTTAATCTGCAAAAACTAAACACACAAAATTAAATCACACTAAATCAGAATATATACAAAAATTGCATGGGTTGCCTCCCTGCGAGCGCTAAGTTTAATCGTCGTCAGCTAGACGTGACTTCTCGAACTTTAGGCTTGATCTGAAAGTGTGACACTTTATTTTTGTCACTCAAATGATTCTCCCCAGTAGTGCTTGACACGCTGACTGTTAACCTTGAATGTGTTGTTGGTGTTGGGATCCAGTAACTCAACAGCTCCATAAGGTAAAACCTGAGTGATCACAAAAAGACCTGACCACCTAGATTTCAACTTTCCAGGGAAAAGTTTCAACCTCGAGTTGTACAACAACACCTACTGCCTTGGTTCAAACTGTCTGTGCACTATTTTTCGGTCATGCCATTTCTTTGTCTTTTCTTTGTATAATCTGACATTCTCATAAGCCTGTAGACGAAACTCCTCCAATTCATTGAGTTGATGAAGTCGTTTCTCTCATGCAGTTTGTGAATCAAGATTTAACTTCTTCAGTGCCTAATATGCCTTGTGTTCAAGCTCAACTGGCAGATGGCATGCTTTCCCAAACACCAATCGATATGGAGACATACCAATGGGTGTCTTGTAAGCTGTCCGGTAGGCCCATAATACATCATCTAGTTTTGTAGACCAGTCATTCCTTGTTGATCCAATGGTTCTCTCTAGGATTCTCTTGATCTCCCTGTTTGAAACTTCAACCTGTCCATTTGAATGTGGATGATAAGCAGTGGCAACCTTGTGAGTAACTCCGTATTTGGATAGGAGTGCATCGAAATATCTGTTGCAGAAATATGAGCCACCATCGCTGATGATTGCACGAGGTGTTCCGAACCGAGTGAAAATGTTCTTTTTCAGGAATTTTATCACCATTTTTGAATCATTGGATGGCAATGTAATTGCTTCGACCCATTTGGAGATGTAGTCTACAGCAACAAGGATGTACAGGTTTCCGAATGATGGAACAAAGGGTCCTATGAAATCTATACCCCACACATCGAATATTTCCACTTTTAGAATGTTTTGCAATGGTCCTTTATTTCTCCTCGAAATATTCCCCGTTCTCTGGCACCTGTCATATTGAAAAGCAAAAAGATAAGCATCTTTAAAAAGAGTGGGCCAAAACAAACCTGATTGAAGAACTTTTGCTGCAGTTTTATTTCCGCTGAAGTGTCCGCCATAAGGTGATGAATGACAGTGTTGCAGAACTTTGTTGACCTCCTCCTGTGGAACACACCATCTCAATAATTGATCAGCACATCGTTTAAACATGTACGGTTCATCCCAGACATAGTGTTTGACTTCTTTGAAGAACTTCTTCCGTTGCTGAGTTGTCCATTCCAACGGCCATTTTCCTGACACAATGTAGTTGACATAGTCAGCATACCAAGAGACTTCCTGTTGTTTCATGGCAAATAGATGTTCATCTGGAAAAGTTTCTTTGATTGACAGTTCTTTGCCAGTTGTTTCTCCACTCTCGAAACTCGATAAGTGATCTGCCACCTGGTTTTCTGTCCATTTCCTATCTCGAATCTCCACATCAAATTCTTGTAGAAGAAGTATCCAACGGATCAATCTGGGTTTGGCATCTTTGTTCGTGATCAGATATTTGATTGCTGAATGATCTGTGTAGACCACCACTTTGGGACCCAACAGATAGGAGTGAAATTTTTCAAAAGAGTACACAACTGCGAGCAACTCCTTTTCGGTGGTTGTGTAGTTGAGTTGAGCTTCATTCAAAGTTCTGCTGGAATAATAAATGGTGTGGAAAATCTTTGCTTTGTGTTGTCCCAAAACTGCACCTACAATAAAATCACTAGCATCGCACATCACTTTAAATGGAAGGGTCCAGTCTGGTGCTACAATGATGGAGGTAGAGACCAGCTTATGTTTTAAGATCTCAAAAGCTTCCTTGCATTCTTTGGTGAAGTTGAAAGGCACATCCTTCTCTAGAAGATTGCAAAGAGGTTTTGCAATCTTGGAAAAGTCTTTGATAAATCTCCTGTAAAAACCTGCATGTCTGAGAAAGCTCCGAATCCCTTTGACAGATGTTGGTGGAGGTATTTTTTCAATTGTTTCAATCTTTGCTTTGTCTACCTCGATTCCCTTTTGTGAGATCCGGTGTCAAAGAACAATGCCTTCATGTACCATGAAATGACATTTCTCCTAGTTGAGTACCAAGTTTGTATCTTCGCACCTTTGTAACACCTGTTCCAGATTTTGCAAGCAATGGTCAAAAGAATCTCTAAACACAGAAAATTCATCCATGAATACCTCCATACTCTGCTCTAGCATATTTGAGAATATGGCCATCATGCAACGCTGAAAAGTGGCGGGGGCATTACATAATCCAAATGGCATCCTACGGAAAGCAAAAGTACCATAGAGACATGTAAATGTGGTTTTCTCCTGATCTTTTGGGGCGATGACAATCTGATTGTACCCTGAATATCCGTCAAGAAAGTAATAGAACTCACGTACCGCCAGTCTGTCTAACATCTAGTCAATGAATGGTAGCGGAAAATGGTTCTTTCTCGTGGCTTTGTTCAAATTTCGGTAGTCCATGCATACTCTCCATCCAGTCACCGTTCTTGTTGGAATCAGCTCGTTCTTTTCATTGGAGACCACAGTAATTCCTCCTTTCTTTGGCACACACTGCATAGGACTCACCCAAATACTATCTGAGATAGGGTAAATGATGCCAGCATCCAACCATTTGATGATTTCTTTCTTCACGACCTCCTTCATGATTGGATTGAGTCTCCGTTGATGCTCCACTGTGGGCTTGTACTCATCATTCATCAGAATTTTATGCATACAAAATGATGGACTAATGCCTCGAATGTTTGCTATAGTCCAGCCAATGGCTCTTTTGTGTTCTCGTAACACTCTCAGTAAATTTTCTTCCTGCTCCAATGTTAGTGAAGAAGAAATAATAACAGGTAATTCAGAAGAGTTTCCAAAAAATGCATACCTGAGATGGCTCGGAAGTAACTTCAGCTCCAGCTGTGGTGGTTCTTCAATCGAAGGCTTGATTCAATCTTTCTCTGGCAGTTCCAGGCTTTCAATTGGTGGCGTTGCTTTGAATCAGAATGGTTTGTCAAGGTAGTTGATACATTCTAAGATTTCAGCATCTAGCTCGCTGTCAGTCATGTTGGTGATGCAAGCTTCAAGTGTATCCGTGGGATTTGGCTCAGTATTCTGAACAATATTATCAACAAAATCAACTCTGAAGCATTCTTCTTCCTTTTCATCACTTGGGAATTTCATGGCTTTGAAAACATTAAAGGTAACTTATTGGTCCTGCACTTTCATGGTCAGTTCTCATTTTTGCACATCAATCACAGTTTTACTTGTAGCCAAGAATGGTCTCCCAAGAATGATAGGTACTTCTTTGTCTTCTTCCATGTCAAGGATAATGAAATCTGCTGGAAGAATGAGTTTGTCGACTTTGACCAGCACATCTTCAACAACACCTCTTGGAAATGCGAGTGTTCGATCAACAAGTTGCAACGAGACTGAGGTAGGCATCGCGTCTCCGATTTATAGTTTCCTGTAAATTAAAAAAGACATCAAGTTAACACTGGCTCCTAAATCATATAAAGCCTTACCGATGTAATGTTCTCCAATTGTGCAAGGGACAATGAAACTGCCAGGATCTTTCAACTTCAGGGGAAGTTTCCTCTGAATGATGGCGTTGTATTCTTTCGTTAATGCTACTGTCTCGTAGTCTCCCAATCTCCATTTTCGTGAAAGAATGTCTTACATGAATTTGACATAACTGGGCATTTCTTCCAAGGCTTCTGCAAATGGAATGTTGATATGCAGCTTTTTGAACACCTCCAAGAAACGAGCAAACTGCTTGTCCAATTTGTTTTTCCGAAGTCGCTGAGGAAAAGGTGGAGGTGGAATGATCTGATCTTTTTCTTTTTCCTTTGCTTCTTTTTCCTCCATCTGTGGAACTGCATCTTTTGGAACTTCCTCGATTGCTACCTTGATTCCAACATCTTTGTTGATCTCAGTACCGCTTTTCAAAGTAATGGCTTGACATTGCTCCTTCCCTCGGTTCCTTGGATTTGGTTCTGTGTTGCTAGGAAGATTACCTGGTGGTCTGTAACTCTGAGCATTGGCCAGTTGTCTGATTTGATTCTTTAGTGCTTTGATGGAAGCTGATTGGCTCTGAAACATAGCATCATACTTTTTTAATTGAGTCAGCACTTCTGCTATTCCTGGTTCATTTGTCTGCTCATGGCCTTTGTTCTGTTGCTGGAATCCAGGTGGTGGATAGTTTTTCTGTTGGAATCCAGGTGGTGGATTGTTCTTTTGCCCTGAATTGTTGCTCCATGAAAAATTAGGATGATTCCTCCACCCTGGGTTGTAGGTGTTGGAATATGGATTGTTCCTCTGTCTGTTGAAATTGTTGACATAATTCATCGTCTCTTCAAGTTGGTTTAGTTCTGGTGCTCCTCCATATGGTGAACTTGTGGATCCAGTGGTAAGAGTCTCCATGTTTTGCTGGAATTCTTTGGATCATGCTCCTTTCTGTTGGCCACAAAGAATCGTTGTTGGCCATTTCTTCGATTAGGTCCCAGGCTTGATCTTCTCCTTTTGCCATCAGAGCTCCTCCAGCAGCAGCATCTATTGTGGTTCTCATCAATCCAGAAAGTCCATTATAGAAAGTTTGGACTTGAAGCCATTTTGGAATCTCATGGTGAGGACATTTCCGAAGCAAATCTTTGTATCTTTCCCAAGCTTCGTAGAGAGTTTCCGAGTCTTGTTGCACAAAGGATGTGATGTTATTCCTCAGATTTCCAGTTCTGGCTGGTGGAAAGTAATTTGCAAGAAATTTGGAGGCTAGATTATTCCAAGTTGTGATGGAACCTGCTGGTAGTGAATGTAGCCAAGCTTTAGCTCTGTCCTTCAAGGAGTATGGAAAAACATGCAGTCTCATTGCTTCTTCAGCTTCTCGGTTGTAATTGAAAGTGCCGCAAACTTCCAGAAAGTTGCTGATGTGGGTATTAGGATCTTCAGTTGCATTCCCCCCAAACTGAACTGACTGCCGAATCATCTGGATGCATGTTTTGATGTCACCCGCATTTGCTGGTAAGAGAGGAAGTACAATACAAGAAATGAGTATGTCAACCACCGGAATGGTTCTGTCTCAAATGGGAATTGGTGGTGCAACCTCCAAAGGTTCAGGTTGCATGTTGACTAAAGCTTCTTGGCCTTCTCGCCTTTCCCTTCTCAATTGCCTGATGGTTCTTTCAATTTATGGGTCAAGCGGTCGGAGTTCAAAGCTTCTGGTTCGTCTCATGTAGTTTCTGAGAACCTGAAACACAAGAAAACAAAAACAATAAGTAAAAAGAAATTAGATACAAGTAAAGGTATCTAACCTCTAAAATAATAGTGAAAGATAAATAAGTCCCCGGCAACGGCGCCAAAAACTTGACTGGTGCTTACACACCCGTATAACGCAAGTGCACGTATCGTCCAAGTAGTATAAAAAGTATCGATCCCACGAGGACTTAAAACCTTATCTATTAATTTTATGAGGTCAAATGATTGCTAGTATCTAACAGGTTGTTTGATTGATTTGAAATCGTGATGATTCTAAATTTAAAAACAAGTAAATAAAATTGCTTGAAAGTAGGTTTAAGAAAATTCAATATTAAAAACTATCTAGGGTTGTGAATCTTTCCAATATTATTTAAAGATGAAGTGGTTATCTTATAGTTAGGTAAAATATTGATTTATTAACATGGAACACTAAATTATGTGAAAGCCTATTCTGGTGGTCAACTACAAATATCCAGTATAACCCAATTGAACCATATGTCTATGTCAACCAAATTACCTGGATTCATTAAGATAAAGTTCCAATTATGGCTACCCCCGCCCGACAGGTATATTCCTATCCTGTAAGGAAATCTATTAAAGGGTTATCTATCCTCAAGGAAGATCGTGAGCTATTGAGTCTAAGGTTTTAAACCTAAACTCCCTTTTCCAAGTTCATTTTAAGTTTTTCAGTTCAATTTTATTAATGGCCAGTTAATGAAAAAGCATTAAGATTAAGACTCAATAAATAAATCTTTATATTACCCAAACTATAATCTAACCCTTTATAAACCGGTGATATTGGAATTCATCACAACCCCAGATATCTAATTTAGTTACAACACAAACTAAGGCTAGTAAAATAAAAGACAAAGTAAAAATGCTGAAACGTAATTGCGTAAAGTAAAAGCTTAAAAGTAAAATAAAATAAAATGCTAAGGTAAAAGGATCAACTTTTACTAATTACTAATTAGACATCTCCCTTAATATAATATATTAACTTGTGATTATTTTACCAACCACCCATATAGGCGGTAACCTGATTAAGTCAATATTAAGTCTAACCAGCCATAAAGGCGGAACCAAAATAAACCTGCCATATAGGCGGTAAGAAAATTTAATTACCAACCGACCAATCTGGCGGTATCCTTGCTTAGTCAGGTTTAAACCAGTTTAAAATGAATTACCAACCGACCAATATGGCGGTATCCTTTTTAAGTCAAATTTTAAATAGTGAATATATTATATTTAAGGGAGATTAATCTAAATAGCAATAGTAAAAGAATTACTTTTCACCATAGCAGAGGGAAGTTACCTCATCATGGTTGAATAGTAAAAACTGTAAAAATAAAGAAAGTAAATTACTATTATTACAGAACGTAATTATAATTTAATTACAAAACTGAAATTAAAAGAAACTAGAGAGAAAAATCCCTATTTACATCAAAGAAATCAGAGAGAATGGTACATCTAAAACTGAAATCTCGAGCTCAATTTATAGGTGCGGATAGGCTCCGGGTGTTGCGACGCCAAGAGTTATAGCGTCGCGACGCCGGCTCTTTTTGGCGTGGCATGCTGAAATGATGACATGTGGCGATTCTGGATAAGGAGATAAAGCGACACGTGGCAAGGCGAATGAGAGTTCAATTATTATACTGATGTGGCATGATGTGGCACTGACGTAGTGACACTTGGCGAAATGGAATGTTGGCACCGTAGGATTGCGACACGTGGCACACTGTGATTGGTTGATGATGACGTGGCGATGACATGGCACTTTGACTTGGTCAACTGGTGATGTGGATGATAACATGACGGCGACATGGAGTGACACGTGGCACACGTGGCAATGGTGATTGTCGGCACCGTAAGATGATGACACGTGGCACGGCGCACATTAGCAAATCGGCTGTGATGGTGACACGTGGCACGATGCACGTTAGTAAAGTCAAACTTCTCAAATTCTGACCCGTTGACCCGGCGCACGTTAGCACTGTTTGGCGCACGTTAGGCGTCGCGACGCGCTAAATTACCAAAATGCCATTTTTCTAATTTCCACTATTTTGGTCCAAATCACCTCCAGAATGTCCTGAAACTTTATTTATCTACAAAATAACACAAAACACATCAAAATATTCACAAAACTCAAGAAACTATACAAAATATTAAGTTAAATAAATGGGAAATAGTGATAGTTTTACCACTCATCAACTTCCTTATTTGAAGGATATCATTTCTTATATTCTCTTAGCCACGTCTATCGTTGCTCCTTTATATCTCAGTTATTATTTGACCACTACTTTATCTCTGTACCGCTCCATTTGATCAACTTCTTTCTTAACTCCTTTACTCATAGCTATCACTCACTTTTATTCCGTTCTTAAGCTACGCCTGAAGATTTCATGTTCCGGTCTTCTTTCACTTATTTCAGGGAGTATCATAAGGCAACCTTCAAGGTCAATCACTGATACTATTGTCTAACGGAGGTTGGGAGGGTGGGGGATGTCTCGGAGTCTTCCCGTGGCGGTGTTCTCACTAGCTACACGTGATGTAGTTGCTTATGCTGCTCATCTATAAGCTTATGACTCTTTTGTTTACATGTCTGGTGTTGGCTCCCCCACTAGGGTACTACTACAAGGAACTATCTGAATTTCATGTTTCAACTTTACTGCTAATTCATTTTCCAATTATTGATGATACCACCTCTTATTGTGAATCTCCATAAGGTTCATACTCTCCCAAACTCATACCATACTCCCTCTATTATTCTTCCTTACTAAGTTTTGTTCTGTCACTTGACTTCCCTTCTCATCTTAGTTCCTTAAACTCCTTACACCTTTACTTTTCTGAAAATTCTATCAACTTCAATTACTTAAGGCCTCTTCTACTGAATCTTTTTGGTTTAGGTGTCACCCTTATCTAGTTCTTCTTTCTCAACATAATGAGACTCTATATTCTTGAGAGTCACTCTCTCTGGTCCTTTCGTACTTCTAAGTCTTTACTTCTTTAGGGGTTCCTTAGTTTAAAGATAGCTTCTAGACTTAGTTTAACTTATTGTAGCTTCAAACTATTCTATTTCATGCTTCTTATCTATATTTCATTTGGGCTTATCGATTTGGCTGTCTGGCCATCTCGATGTTCGTCCAATCTATCCATTGCTCTACTTTACTGATCCTTCTATTTACTAGGCTCTAAGTTGAGGGGTGAGCATATACATTCCATAGAAATCCGTGGGTACGCATTCTGTTTAACACTTAAGCTCGGTGATGATCTGGTTAGATATCTATATGCTTATTGGAATCGTGGTTTCTAGAAGAAAAGGTCGTTATTCATTCTACAGGAACTTGGTCGACTACTCCATGTCTTGAGGTCACAAAACTATTATCAATTTTCTACACTACTATCTCATCATTATATTATCTTTGTGCCTGAATGTACTAAATTTCCTTGTTACTTCTCGCATCCCTCTTACCATTTGGATATCTTGTTTCTTATAAATCTGTTGTTTCTGAAATCTTATCTTTCTAGAAAATCTTTCTCTGGAATACTAACTTTGAAAGTCTGTGTCTAAGAACTGTTTCTGAAATATGTATCTGACGTATGTGGGCGTTACGTATCGTCATTCCCCTATACGACTAACTAGAGCCGGAGTGCAAATCCATAACTTTGGGGCGTTACGTATCACCGTCCCCCAAAGCATGCCACTCATGTCCCTGAAACTAGTGGTCTTGGGGCGTTACCTATCACCGTCCCCCAAGCCACTGAACTAGAATTATGGGTACGGATCTATGCTACCCTACAAGCTCTGAAAATAGGATCTATGGGGCATATGTCATCCTTTGTCCTGAACTAGGATCTGGGGGCGTTACGTATAGCCGTCCCTCTAGTCCTCTACATGCGCACATGTCATCCATCAATTCCATAAGTTACATACTGAGGTGTATTTTTCCCCCATGCCTCTAAAAATATCAAAACTCATGCTGTAAAAAAAAAAAAACAATCTTTCTGAAATATCACTATATGAAAAGCATATGTGATAAAATTTTGTCTAACGCCATATATGCTTTAAAAAGTAAGTCTGAATTCAAAACTTGATAAATAAAATCAGTTTGAGAAAAAAAAAGGTCAACTAACTGATTTTGGAATCTGGTCGGCATTACTCATTTGCTGAAGAAGCCTTAGTTCCTGCAATGATCTTACTTTGCTTGATTTTATCCATCTTCCAAGTCTTCCATGGTTGATATTGTTCTTCCTTGCTTTATCCTCTCTATTCTTCTCTCTTTTTCTCTCTTCTTCTTCTTCTTCTTCTTCTTCTTCTTAAGCCAATTTCTGGTTCGAATTTGCGAAAATATTCAACGTGAAAGTTGTATATCTCAATCTCAGCTTTCCGACGATATAAAGTTCATAAAAATCAATTTATGTGCCTTAAAGACTTGGATTCCAATCCAATCCAATTGGGTCTCAAAGGCCCAATTAGCATTCAATGCCTATTTAATTAAAGTCCAATGGGCTTTCAATTAATTATTTAGGCATGGGCTTTGGCCATTATAGATCCAATCCAATAACCAAGGCCCAATTAGGAATCACCCTATGCCAAAAATCAATTTAGGCCCATTATGCCCAATTAAATTATTAAAGGCCCAAAAGTCATATTTGTACTTTATGGAAATGGTTTTAGGCCCAATTGGATCCAACCCAATTGTCCAAAACAAAACTTGGCCCAACCAAGCCCATTAGCCCAAATATAACAAATTAGCCCAATCCAATTTTAAAGACTAATTTATATTAACATAATATTCCAAATATCATATTAATTTCAATTAAAATGTAATTAACATAATTAATCTATTAATCTAATATTTCCAAAACATTAATGAATCAAATTAATCATGCTTAATTATCCAATTCATGTCCAACACAAATTGAAGCAAAATCAATCCATTCCAACATGTTATAGCTCACGGCAATGGGCATAAATAATATCCAATTTTGATTTCAATCTAATTAAATCAACAATCAATATTCATTTCATGCCTTAAACTCATCCAATAGTCTAAATCAAAAATTACCATGAGTGTTCCAAGGGTTCATGTATTCGGCCATGTGAAGGAATTTGGGGAAAAATTAATCTAATCAATTTTCTCAAATCCTATGATGCACAAATCCAATTCATTATCATCAAAACACAACTAAACAACCAATTTGGAAAAATACATACTTCAGGCACAAAATCCCCAAATAAAATCCATAAACCCTAAACTCAAATCATGCTTAGATATGGCTCATGATACCATTGTTAGTGTCCTAGACATGCCCAAGGTCTCTAAGTCATGATATTGTGTGTGAATGATCAAGTGAGTTGCGGAAAAAACTTACATTGATCGGATGTGTGATTTCAAAAATTCTTTGTATGTTGGAAGCTCCAAGTTTTATGTTGAGTGTTTCCAACCCAAGGGTGAGTTTCCCTATCACCTCACAAGACTCCTTAAGTGCTAGCTTGCTTGATTTTTGAAGCACAATCAATGGAGAAGAGAACCCAAGGTCACGGCAAAGAGGAAGAAAGGAAGAGAGAGTATTTTTGATATTTTGTTTTCCAAAAACTAATACACAAAATTGACTTTAAAAAAGTGTATATGCTTTTTCAAAAAGCTAAAAAAAATGTGTTGGAAGAAGTTGCATTAAAAGCTCCCAACTACTTCCATCAACTAGTTGACAATTGATGTAAGTTAGTGAGCCCCACCACTTAAATTCAAAATTCAAGTTGGCTTGCTCAACACACTTCGGGTTCGGGTTCGTTTAATCCGATTAAACGAATTTTCCATCGCAACGTAATTAAATCCAATTTAATTAAATAATAATGTCTAGAAAAATTATTACGAAAGTCGTTTGCGAATTAATTCCAAATTAATTCATTCGCCCAAATTAAAATCCAATTTTAATTCCGCATTGAAATATGATTTCAATTAATATATCCAATATATTATTTAATCGATTAATTCCAAATTAATCGTGTTCTCTCTTCTATTCGAATTTTATCCCAGTTAAATTCTTGCCGCAATTAATCCTTGATTAATTTTCTCTCTCATAATTAATCCTAGATTAATTCTGTTCGAGTCAAATGTCATCGGTGAATCTTTGGGAAGCGACCCAAGAGATCCCTAGATATATTGGCAGTAAATACGGTCATCGGACCATCCGAACACGTGCATACCCCGTACCACGTTCTTACCGATTTACAAGACATGGTTGGCTTCTAGCATAGCACCGTGCCTACCCAATTCTCCAGAAATATTCAACAATGAATATATAATCTGTATCAGGCATATTATACTATGTATTGCGTATTGCGATCCAGTATCGGATGTCACATGTTAGGCCTGTGGCTGGAATTGTGTCTGCCCCGTACGAAGCATATATCGGATCACTGGCAACTAGTCTCTGTAATTGGATAATCTAGTCATACTATCTTGATAGCTGCAACATTTAAGAGTACTAGTTATGTATCTATGCGTGATCATCGTCTCCATATGACTGAAGTGATACTTCCATTTTGACATCACACCCAATACACTACGATTCTCAATAAACCTAGAAGAGGCGTACACATAACCCGTTAAAGCTCCGGACGACCAAAACCAAAGCGTACTGATTGTCGCAAGTATTAGCGATGTAAGTCTCAGGTTAAGACCACATACACCTACCTTGATTCGGATTCCCATAGATACATAGTCATACTACCAATGGGATTTCGAGGGGTCTATCCAGAGCGAAGCTGTTCCCGGTCCAACGGCTAACAGAACCTCCTATCACACTTGCATAAGTATCCAATACTTAAATATATGAGAACTATGTCGTTAAGCTTCCATAACGAGCACAAGTGTAATACTAGTCTATTCCGTATATCTATGTCATGTCTCGATAATACTACGACTAGAGATATTTAATGATTAAACCGTTCGTGGATTAATATTGTCTCATAACTTATTAATCCGGAACTAATCATAAGGACTTTTATCATTTATATATCCAAGTAATCCAATTACAAAATGATAAAATAGCAATTTCCTTTGTCACATAGTTAATTTGTACAAAAACACAATGTCTTTTACAAATGGTGATGCTATGGGTCATAATTGTCCAACAGTATACCTTATAGGAAAATTTATGTACCCATGCGCTTCACTATGTGCATTTTTTCCAAGAACAACAGAGGTGGTTAGGGTTGCAAAATGAGATACTAAGGCAAAAAGAATATCTTATTTTCTTTTTATACATAGGGTTTTATTTCTAAAATAAAACACAACTCTTCCCTTCCCCTCCAAGTAAATTTCGGCTATCACATGTCAAAATAAAAAGATTTTGTAACATCAATATTTACTTTCCATAATTACAATGGATGTTACAAAAAGAAAGAGTCATCACCTTTAAAAGGTGTAACTACCAAAATAAAATCAATCCAAGGGTTTCCAAAATCCAAAAATTAGAAATTCCAAATTTAGTCTTATTAAATTATATCATATATAATTTAATATCATTTATTTAATAATTATCATATAATTATTAAAACCATATATTAAATTTTAACATATAGTTTCAATTGTGACAAATGTTGGACAATTATGACCCATAGCGTCACTATTTGTAAAAGACATTGTGGTTTTTGTACAAATTAACTATGTGACAATGGAAATTGCTATTTTATCAATTTGTAATTAGATTACTTGAATATATATAAATGATAAAAGTCCTTATGGTTAGTTTTGGATTAATAAGATATGAGACGATATCAATCCACAAAGGTTTAATCATTAAATATCCCTAGCCGTAGTATTATCGAGACTGGACATCGATAATGCGGAATAGACTAGTATTGCACTTGTGCGCGTTATGGGAGCATAACAGCATAGTTCTCATATATTTAAGTATTGGATACTTATGCAAGTGTAATAGGAGGTTGTGTTTACCGATGGTACGGGAACAGCTTTGCTCTGGATAGACCCCACGAAATCCCATTGGTAGTATGACTATGTGTCTATGGGAATCCGTATCAGGGTAGGTGTATTTGGTCTTAACCTGAGACTTGCATCGCTAATACTTGCAACAATCAATACGCTTTGGTTTTGGTCGTCCTGTAATTTAACAGGTTCTATGTACGCCTCTTCTGGGTTTATTGAGAATCGTAGTGTATTGGGTGTGATGTCAAGACGGAAGTATCACTTCAGTCATATGGAGATGATGATCACGCAGAGATACATAACTGGTTCTCTATTATGTTGCAACTATCGGGATAATATGACAATGTCATGATTATCCGATTATAGAGACTAGTTGTTTATGATCTGATATATGCTTCGTACGGGGCAGACACTATTCCAGCCCCAGGCCTTGCATGTGACATCTGATACTGGATCGCAATACGCAATACTACGTATACTACGCCTGTCATAGATTATATATTCCTTAAAGATTATTTCTGGAGAATTGGGCAGGCACAGTGCTTTGCTAGAAGCCAACCATGTCTTGTAAATCGGTAAAAATGTGGTACCGGGTACGCACGTGTTCGGATAGTCTGACAACCGGATTTACTGCCAACATATCCAGGGATCTCATGGGTCACTTCCCGAAGATTCACCGATGACGTATGACTCAAACATAATTAATCTGGGATTAATTAGAAGAGAGAGAAAATTAATCTATGATTAATTACAGCGAGAATTTATCTGGGATAAAATTAAATTAATAGAGAGAGAACGATTAATTTGGAATTAATTGATTAAATAATATATTCGATATATTAAATGAAATTAGATTTCATAACGGAATTAAAATTGGATTTAAATTCGAGCGAATGAATTAATTTAGAATTAATTCGCGAGCGATTTTCATAGTAATTTTGCTAGGCATAATTATTTAATTAAATTTGATTTAATTATGTCGCGACGGAAAACTCGTTAGTTCGGAATTAATGAACCCGAGCCCGATATGTATTTTGTGGGCCCACTCGGATTTTGAATTCAAGTGGGGCCCACAAGTCACATCACCTAGTCTATCTCATCACATTTTGGTTGATGGAAGTAGTTAGTTGTTGGTTGCTTGTAAAACACACAAGTTTGAAAAGTTGAGTGACCTTTATCAAATCTTGGATTTGGTATATCATAATTTATTTTTGAAAATCAAATACAAGCCACACAATTCACTCTCATTTTCTTTCTCACCATCGAAATCTCTCTCTCTCTTTTTACACTCCCATTGCCGAGAGTTACAAGAAGAACAAGAGGAATTTTGCTGTAAAAATCTCCATTGCTAGCACATCAAAGAGTCATCCAATGTGATAGGGAAACCATTCCCAAGAGTTTGGAATTCATTCATCAAGCTTGGAGCTTACCATACAATCAAAGAGAGGAGCTTGGAGCACTACACAAGGAGCAAAAGTTTTGAACTTACCACCTACATCCAATCCATTCAATGTAAGTATTCCCGCTAATTCTTTGCGTATTCACACTTATCTTATGCTTAAATGATCTTGGGATTGATCTTAGAGACCCAACAATGGTATCAGAGCCTATTTAAGCATGCAATTGAATTAGGGTTCATAATCTTGAATTTGGGTAATTTTGCTTGGAGCATGATTTTATCAAATTGAGTGTTTGAGTATGCTTAGATTAAGATAACTATGAGTTATGCATGATTAATTTTATGAAAAATTGATTGGATTAATTTTCCCAAATTTGCTTACATTGGCCGAAAATGTGATGAACCCTAAACTCATGGTGATTTTGATTTTTAGACCATTGGATGTGTTTAAAATATTTGGATATATTGATTTTCGATTTAATTGGATTGAAATCAAAATTAATGAAAAAATATCCATATTGCCGTGAGCATCAAGAAGCATGTTAGAGTTGATTTTGCTTCAATAATGTTGGACATGTATTGAAAATAATAAAGCATGATTAATTATGTAAATTGATATTTTGGAAATGTTAATTTAAATAATTAATTATGGCTATACACTTGAATTAAATAAATTGTGATATTCGAAATATTAGAATTTAATTAATTAGGCTTAATTTGGAATTGGGCTAAAATTGTTATATTTGGGCCTAATGGGCTTGGTTGGGCCAAGTTGGTTTAGGACAATTGGATTGGATCCAAATCGGGCCTAAAACCATACCATTAAGTCCAAATATAATAAATGGGCCTTTAAATAATTAATTGGGCCTAATGGGCCAAAATTAATTTTATGGCAAATGGTAATTCCTTATTGGGCCTTTGTTGTCAAAGTCCATGCCTTAAGAAATTAATTGAAAGCCCATTGGACTTTAATTAATTAACATTGGATGTTAATTGGGCTTTGAGACCCATTAACATTAGATTTAGAATCTAAATCGTAAAGGCACATTAAAAGTGTAATTATTTAATTTGGAATTAAATAAATAATTAGTATTGAATACAAATCAAATTGGATTTAAAATTGTAGTTCAATATAATTAGAGAATACGCACTTTGAGTACTTATTCTCAAACGAGTTGGACTCGCGCAAATCAAATCGTTGTTTGAACATTGGATGATCACTTAATTCAAAGATTAATTAATTGGATTAGATTGATTGAATAACATGCTTTGTGTGAATACATGGATGTATTGTATGAATAATGTATATCGGATGGATATTAGATGAGTGAGGGCAATTTTGGAAATTATTGTAATAAATTTAGAATTTATTAAATTGGACTTGCGTGTCCAGCCTTTATCTCTTGACTCTTTGTAATTCTCTTCTCACCAATTCCCCTCAATGTTAATGAGGTTTCTTTATTGTATTATGTAATTGGGTAGAAGTTAGAATAGTACTAGCCGGGGAGAGGAAAGTGAGTGATTTATTCTAGGAACAATTTGTGAGATATCCATCCGCATATCATTATTAATTTATTTATCGCGCCTTATTATGCTTTTAGAATGCATGCTTAAGGGTGTATGATGAGACATAATCAAAGATAATTAATTGGTTGACAATTAGGCGAAAAACCCTCAATCAAATATTAAGCTTTTCCTTCCATTGAATGGTTCTTTCTCAAGATCCAAGATTGGCATTGGTTTGTTGGCCAAAGTCAAGATCAATGTCTATCGCGGATGTGTTTGAACCATGAAAGCTTTGTTCCATATCGCATGTCTTGGGCAAGTTGTGATTTGTTGGCCAAAGTCAAGGTCACTCCTTGTTCATCGACATGGATTACAAAGTTTTCCAAGGTCAGTGGGTCCCGCTTAACTGGAATCATTAAGCTTGTTGAGCCAAAGCCAAGGCTTAGTTGATTCAGAGGAAAAGGTTAGGAAAAATATTGGCATATATTGGCATATATATTGTATATATGTTTCGGACTTGGAGGTCCACCTACCGGATCTAGGAATTGGATGGGATCCAATTGATCCTAGAGATCTACCTAGTTAAATATCATACAGCTTGTTGGCCAAAGTCAAGGTTATGTGTTATTTAACATGATCCTAGCCCACTAGGAAACTAGGTTTCCCGAGTACTCAATAGAGGGTTAGAGGCTCACCGAAAAATAGTGGGAGGCTAGTATTGAATTTACAATTTCGTTCAAATACTTGCCAAATACGAGCTTTCAAATTATTTCGTCATTTTATGTATTTATTAGTTGGACTAATTGTAGGCACTGCATTTTTGCATATAAATCCCGATGATGAGTCTCACATGGAGGCACTACCATTTAAGTCGTGGAAGCCGCGGGAAACGGACGTCGGAAGGGAAAAGTCAGAAATTGACACATTGTTGGATTTAATTCGCTTGCCTAGCTTTGGGTTTGCTCGCTGAACCTCTGTATTAACTGTTAGCTTTGGCCCAAAACCCCCTCAAGTCACACACCAAGCCCATACATCACCAAACCACACACCAAGCCCACCAAGACACACCAAAGTCACTCACATGCCTTCCAAAATAACAAAATCACACATTAAACACATGCTAAAATCAAGACAAATCACCTTCCCTAATTAAAAGATACAAATCAAAACTCATCAAATACTTTCCTAATTCAAGTAAATCATATCCCTCACTAAAAAAGAATAAATCAAATTAAATCAAATCACTTCCCTAATTAAAAGATTTTTCCTTATCACATACTAATTTAAAAGATATTCCCTTTAATGCACAAATCCTTCTATTTCTCAAACAAGGAAAGCCCCCATCCCTTTGCCTATAAAAAGAACCATTCACCAACACATTAAACCCCTAGCTAATTCATTCACGCCCAAGCCTCTAAATTTCCCCTCCATTGCCGCAAAACATATCAAGAAAACAACCCTCATTGCCGCAAAATACAAAAAGAAAATAGCCCCCAAATCGCCCCCCAAACAGCCTCAAAACAGTCCACAAATCAGCCCCAAAATACTACAAAAACAGCAGCCCAAACAGCCCTATAATCACGCCAAAAACAGCCCCAAAACAGCCCCCATCCACCACAAAACAGCCCCAAACTGCACCCTTAAACAACAAAAACCTGCACTTCAAAACACCTCAAAAATCACCAAAAAACTGCACTTTAAATCTCCCTTTATTACCAAAAAAACTGCACTTTAAAATCAAAGCAAAAACAGTAAAAACAGCAGCAAAAATAGTGAAAACAACAGCCCAAAACAGCAAGACAACGAAGGAAAATAACGGACTGGTGAACCGGAGGAGTTGCGAAGCATTAACCCTTCCGACGGCTGTGTAACGCACTTCCAAAAGGCGACATAAAAGGTTAGATCTGAGGGCACCTTCCTTATTTATTTCCATTCATCTTTTGATTATTTTATTTATTTTCTTCGCATGAAAGTCGTTTGTTGATGCATGGTGTGGCCTTTGGATGAATGGAATATGTGTTCTCTCTTGCGGTATATCGGATGGAAACCCGGACATAAATTCCGTAGCCGAATCTGAATGGACGGTAGTGCGGTTTGTACTCGGGATACAATGCCACGTACCACTTGAGAGACACACGTATTTCGTTTCATCCAACCTTGTATTCGAGCATGATTTAGTCTAGTAGATTATTTAGCATGATTTAGTCTAGTATGTTATTTATTTTAAGTATGATTATGTTATTTCCTTATGCATGATTTAGTTATTTGCTTTTGTATTAGGAGTTTAATATACGTTTATGTTTAGATTGTTATTTATTCGCTTGTGTTTGATGAATCAATATGCTCATGAGATTATTGTGTGATATCGTATGTTTGCCGTTATGATGACTTACTTTCAAAGCATGCAAACTTAGACATATGATTTACTTTGATGAATGCGAACTAGATCTAAGTTACTCTTGAGCATATATGTTGCGTAGATTCGGTTAAGATATTGCACAAATCATTTCATTACAAGGGGCATAAGTAAGGGACCATTCCGAACCCAATGGTTTGAGGTCTTCCCTTGCGAGGGGTGAGTGTGGCCTTAAATCTTTGTCCCATTTCACACTGGGTGGCGACTCCATGTTATTTCTCCGGTTTAGTTCCCCCGTGGGCTATTCCGTACTCCTAACTAGGCCGTGAGCCTAGAACAGCGTCGCCGATTTCTGTGTCCTACAGTCTGGCGACTCCACTGGAGATAGAGAATCGGCCCCGAAATAATGTCTTGTAATGATTGTGATTTGTGCTTTAGTTAACCGTGTCTATAGTGGGTTGAAGGGGTTTAATCGAAGGCATTATTAAGGCTAGGTAATGGTTTGGTGTCTTCCTTCATTCACTACCTTTCTATAAGGAAAAGCTGTGAAGGCACCTAGATAATCATCTACTCGTAGCTTACTGTGATGGACTAATTTGGAGGACTCGTTGTTTATTCCTATCACCAAGCGATAAGAGCCTAAGAGGCTTGGGTTTTTAAGAGAGTTCGCACCGTCCTCCCTCTGGGGAATCTACAACGGGAAATCTATTTGACAGTCAGTCACGCACCATAACTCGTCGGCACGTACCGTAAGGTATAAAAAAGGTGCGCTCACTTGGTCGCTTGAACCCTTGAGTGTGGAGTCCTAGTTGTGGGCAATCCTTCGTCAGCGGGAGCCTTTGTCTACATCCTGTAAACTCGCGTGTGAACTGTAGTTGTAGGACTAATAGAGACTATTCCTTTATGTTTGCGTTTATGACCATTGTCATTTCGATTCAGTTGGACTTTTTGTCATGAGGTATGGGCTTGTTGGGTCATTTAAACTGGGACGAGTCTGTACTTTATGGTAATTGGGCCAAAAGCTTCTAAAATACCGATGAGCCATCTTGTGTTTAGGCCTTTTATCATTTGAAGTTGTTTAGCCATGTTATCGTAAAAGTGTAAACCCGTTGGGCCTTTTCAACTGGGACAATTTTGCACCGCGCAATAGTATGATTGAATGATTTAAAATGATAATTGGCCGACTTATATATTCCATACATCACACGCATCTCATGCATCTCATGCATTCACGCATCATGTTAACCTATGTGTCTTAAAAGCCATTATAGATATCCGTTGGGTTAGGAAAAAAGAAGACTTGTCAAAGAAGAGTTTAGCAAACACGGATATCATGGAGAAGGAAACCGAGGAATAGAGAACTTTACTGCAATGATAGAAAGACCATTGGGGGGCCTTCAAAAAAAATGAAAAAAAAAATGAAAAAAAAAAAAGAAAAAAAGAGAAAGAAAACTTGATTGTTTGTTTTAGCCCTTGATGGTTAGACATAAGTCCGATGATGAAATTGTTTGCTTTAGGGTGAAACCTTAGAAACGATAAACCCTTGACGTGCTTTTATCTGATAATTTGGGTAATTGATCTATGTTAGACTTGTAAGCACTTGATTATGGTTCTTAGCAGTGAAAACCTGAGTAGTTAGCAAAGTGACTAGTTGAAGAAATTGTAGGTCGGTGAATGACCATTTGCTTAGATGTCTATCTTGACTTGCTTGTGTTATGATGTGTGGTATGGTTGAAAATGAAAGAAAAGTCTCTAAAGAAAAAATATAAACCACCTATAACCGATAAGTGTGAAGCTACCCATAGGCGAGTATTAGGACCACCATGAGGAGAAATGCTACCTTAAAGGGTAGGTGTGTTGAAAAAAAGAAAAGAAAAAAAAGAAGATAAAAAGAAAAGAAAAAAAAGAAGTGCAAAATGAAAAGAAATAAAAAGAGAGACAAAGGAGTAGAAAAATAAAACCATACCACATTGAGCACGGAAAAGCAATTACAGAGCATAACTGAGACATCTAGGTTGGTTTGACCAATCGATCTCAATTTTTGAAACGAAATCATCGAGTTGGCCTACCTAAAGATTAAGTTGTGAAAGAACTTTTACACACACACACTTTGAGTCTGGCTTAGATCATTTATTCAAAGACTTGGATTTGAGTTGCATTGAATATTTTGAAGGTTTTCTGGTTTCAATACTGGGCATTCTTTGAGGACGATAATATGTGTAGCTATTGGGACTATTTCGTAGCATGTGATATAGTATGATGATATGGAATACCACATCACGTGGTCTACCTTGACCTAATGTAAGCAGCGGAAAGCAGAAAGCTAAATCAAGACTGGGGACGACTAGTCTACCACCCCGCGAATAAAGGATATAACGAGAACTTAACAATGAGACTAAAGAGAACTGAGCAATCACCAGTAGAGAGTCCGCAGAAAGCAGACCCAGGGGGCGACCAGAAACAGTTGTAGGCAAAGGGCACCGAAGAGCACAAGGAAGACCTAACCCATTGGAATAGGAAACACATTCATGCATGCATGCATGCATACACGTCATATACACGCAATCTTTGTCTTGTTTTTGTTCACAGGTTTTAAAGAAAAGGAGAAAACGGCAAATACAAGCCAACCAGAAACAGCAACATAGCATCATCAGTTTCGGGAATGAATCCCAGGGCCGAGGCCCACAATATCAGCAGTTTGGGGAATGAATCCCAGGGTCGAGGCCCACATCGTTAGAGTTTTGGAATGAATCCGGGAATGAATCCCAGGGTCGAGGCCCACATCGTCAGAGTTTTGGAATGAATCCCAGGGTCGAGGCCCACATCGTCAAAGTTTTGGAATGAATCCGGGGAAGAAATCCCAGGGTCGAGGCCCACATCGTCAGAGTTTTGGAATGAATCCGGGAATGAATCTCAGGGTCGAGGCCCACATCGTCAGAGTTTTAGAATGAATCCGGGAACGAATCCCAGGGTCGAGGCCTATATTGTCAGAGTTTTGGAATGAATCCGGGAATGAGTCCCAGGGACGAGGCCCACATCAGCATCAGTTTTGGGGATGAGTCCCAGGGCGAGGCCCACATCAGTATCAGTTTGGGGGCGAGGCCCACATCAGTATCACTTTGGGGCGAGGCCCACATCGGTATCAGTTTAATGATGGAGCATGGGTCGAGGCCCACATCAGTATCAGATTGGAGATGAGTCCCAGGGTTGAGGCCCACGTCAATATCAGTTTGGGGGCGAGGCCCACATCAATATCAGTTTGGGGTGAGGCCCACATTAGTATCAATTTGGGGCGAGGCCCACATCAGTGTCAGTCTGGGGGCGAGGCCCACATCAGCATCAGTCTGGGGGCGAGGCCCACATCAGTATCAGTTTGGGGCGAGGCCCACATCAGTACCAGTTCAGGGTCGATGACCCACTACATCATCAGTTTGAGGGCGAGGCCCACATTGTCAGTGGTATTGGGATGCATCCCAAGGTCGAGGGCCCCCGTTGTCGGTTGCAGTTCCGGGATGTGTCCCAGGGTCGAGGGCCCATTGCATCATCAGTTGTAGTTCCGGGATGCATCCCAGGGTTGAGGACCCACTACATCATCAGTTTGAGAGTGAAGCCCACATTATCAGCGGTATTGGGATGCGTCCCAATGTCGAAGGCCCCCATTGTCGGTTGCAATTCCGGGATACGTCTCAGGGTCGAAGGCCCACTGCATCATCAATTGTAGTTCCGGGATGCATTCCAGGGTCGAGGACCCACTACATTATCAGTTCGAGGGCGAGGCCCACATTGTCAGCGGTATTGGGATGCATCCCAGGGTTGAAGGCCCCCGTTGTCGGTTGCAGTTCCGGGATGCGTCTCGGGGTCGAGGGCCCACTACATCATCAGTTTTAGTTCCGGACTGCGTTCCAGGGTCGAGGACCCACTACATCATCAGTTTGAGGACGAGGCCCACATTGTCAGTAGTATTGGGATGCGTCCCAAGGTCGAGGGCCCCCTTTATCGGTTGCAGTTCCGGGATGCGTCCCAGGGTCGATGGCCTACAGCATCAACAGTCGTAGTTCCGGGATGCGTCCCAGGGTCAAGGACCCACTTCGTCATTACTTTTAGGATGTGTTTTAGGGTCGAGGGCCCACACATCAATTGCAGTTCCGGGATACGTCCTAGGGTCGAGGGCCCACTGCATCATCAGTACAGCCCACAAGTGGTTCGGGAACAAAGCCCAAGGGTCGAGGCACATCGCCATCAATTTAATTCAGTTCGGGAACAAAGCCCAAGGAACAAAGCCCACTCTCTACACGGTTCGGGAACAAAGCCTACAGGTGGTTCAGGAACAAAGCCCAGAGGTCGAGGTACCTCGCCATCACATTTAACACAATGGGAACAAAGCCTAGGGAACAAAGCCCACTATCTACACAGTTCGGGAACAAAGCCCACAGGTGGTTCGGGAACAAAGCCCAGAGGTCGAGGTACTTCGCCATCACATTCAACACAACGGGAACAAAGCCGAGGGAACAAATCCCACTCTCTACACAGTTCGGGAACATAGCCCACATGTGATTCAGGAACAAAGCCCAGGGGTTGAGGCACCTCGCCATCACATTCAGTTCGGGAACAAAGCCCAGGGAACAAAGCCCACTCTCTACATAACTCAGGAACAAAGCCCACAGATGGTTCGGGAACAAAGCCCAGGGGTCGAAGCACCTCGCCATCATATCAGTTCAGTTCGATAGTGATTCCTAAATATCACAGCATCTTACAGGGATGAACCTTAGGGTCGAATCACCTCGCCACAATATCAACTCAGTTCGAAGCAACATGCAAGTCAGATGGTAGCTGGCGAGCCAGGTAAGTAAAAATGCATTGCATAACTTTGATAGGATTGTTATTGTCACACACTGTATAAGTCCCATCAAAGTGGGGGCGATTGTAGGCACTGTATTTTTGCATATAAGTCCCGATGATGAGTCTCACATGGAGACACTACCATTTAAGTCGTGGAAGCCACGGGAAACGGACGTCGGAAGGGAAAAGTCAGAAATTGACACATTGTTGGATTTAATTCGCTTGTCTAGCTTTGGGTTTGCTCGCTGAACCTCTATATTAACTGTTAGCCTTGGCCCAAAACCCCCTCAAGTCACACACCAAGCCCATACATCACCAAACCACACATCAAGCCCACCAAGACACACCAAAGTCACGCCCATGCCTTCCAAAATAACAAAATCACACATTAAACACATGCTAAAATCAAGACAAATCACCTTCCATAATTAAAAGATACAAATAAAATCTCATCAAACACTTTCCTAATTCAAGTAAATCATATCCCTCACTAAAAAAGAATAAATCAAATTAAATCAAATCACTTCCCTAATTAAAAGATTTTTCCTTATCACATACTAATTTAAAAGATATTCCCTTTAATGCACAAATCCTTCTCCTTCTCAAACAAGGAAAGCCCTCATCCATTTGCCTATAAAAAAAAAACCCTTCACCAACACATTAAACCCCTAGCTAATTCATTCACGCCCAAGCCTCTAAATTTCCCCTCCATTGCCGCAAAACATATCAAGAAAACAGCCCCAATTGCCGCAAAATACAACAAGAAAACATCCCCCCAAACAGCCTCAAAACAGTCCACAAATCAGCCCCAAAATACCACAAAAACAGCAGCCCAAAAAGCCCTATAATCACGCCAAAAACAGCCCCAAAACAGCCCCCATTCACCACAAAACAGCCCCAAACTGCACCCTTAAACCACAAAAAACTGCACTCCAAAACACCTCAAAAATCACAAAAAAAATGCACTTTAAATATCCCTTTATTACCAAAAAAAATGCACTTTAAAATCACCGCAAAAACAGTAGCAAAAATAGTGAAAACAGCAGCCCAAAACAGCAAGACAGCGAAGGAAAATAACGAACCGGTGAACCGGAGGAGTTGCGAAGCATTAACCCTTCCGACGACCGTGTAACGCACTTCCAAAAGGCGACATAAAAGGTTAGACCTGAGGGCACCTTCCTTATTTATTTTCATTCATCTTTTGATTATTTTATTTATTTTCTTCGCATGAAAGTCGTTTTTGATACATGTTGTGGCCTTTGGATGAATGGAATATGTGTTCTCTCTTGCGGTATATCGGATGGAAACCCGGATATAAATTCCGTAGCCGAATCCGAATGGACGATAGTGCGGTTTGTACTCGGGATATAATGCCACGTACCACTTGAGAGACACACGTATTTCGTTTCATCCAACCTTGTATTCGAGCATGATTTAGTCTAGTAGATTATTTAGCATGATTTAGTCTAGTATGTTATTTATTTTAAGTATGATTATGTCATTTCTTTATGCATGATTTAGTTATTTGCTTTTGCATTAGGAGTTTAGTATACGTTTATGTTTAGATTGTTATTTATTTTGCTTGTGTTTGATGAATCAATATGCTCATGAGATTATTGTGTGATATCGTATGTTTGCCGTTATGATGACTTACTTTAAAAGCATACAAACTTAGACATAGGATTTACTTTGATGAATGCGAACTAGATCTAAGTTACTATTGAGCATATATGTTGCGTAGATTCGGTTAAGATATTGCACAAATCATTTCATTACAAGTGGCATAAGTAAGGGACCATTCCGAACCCAATGGTTTGAGGTCTTCCCTTGCGTGGGGTGAGTGCGGCCTTAAATTTTTGTCCCAGTTCACACTGGGTGGCGACTCCATGTTATTTCTCTGATTAAGTTCCCCCGCGGGCTATTCCGTACTCCTAATTAGGCCACGAGCCTAGAACAGCGTCGCCGATTTCTGTGTCCTACACTAATATTTTATTCTTTTCTTGTAACAGTTGGACTGTACCCAAAAATCGTTAATTGAATAGTTAGACTATTGCAATTAAGATGACTGGAAATATCGAGGTTAGAGACATTATCATGGGCGAAAATGTCTTTAATAGCGCGAACTTTCCTGACTGGGATATGAACCTCAGGATTGTCCTAGGGGCTGAGATGATGCTTTATACGATAGAGAGACCTCTCGGGCCTAAGCCCGGAAATGAGCAGCCACTTGAGCTTGAGCTTTGGAAGACTCATAGCGATGACAACTCAACTGCTCAATCTGTCATGCTCGCTGCGATGACCCCTCAATTTCGTTGCCAAAATAAGGGATTGGATCTCTATACTATGATGGCAAAATTGAAAGACCTTCATCGATCTAACCTTAGATCGCAAAGGTATGAATTACAGAAGAAGCTCTTTCGCTCTCGAATGTCAGAGGGAACATCTGTCAAGCACCACGTGTCGCAGATGATTACTGACATTGAATAGCTGGGTCAGCTAGGCATAACCTTTGAGGCTGAGACTTCTATAGATTTGATTTTGCTGTCTCTTCCTGACAGTTGGAGCGGGTTCATCATGAACTACAATATGATGAACCAAAACTATACTCTTGGAGAGCTGATGGCAATGCTGCGTGGAGCAGAAAAAGAGTTATTGAAGGGTAAAAAGTGCGAGGCGCACTTCACAACAACATCTCAGTCTCCCAAGGCTTGGCCGAAGGCTACTGGAGGTGTAAAGAAGAAGAAGGGCAAGGCCAAATCGTCAAAGTCTTCTGGGAAGGCAAAAGACAAATCCCAAGATATATGCCTACAGTGGGGCAAACGGGGTCACTGGAAGCGTGACTGCCGTGAGTACAAGGCGCACATGAAGGAAATCAAAGCGTGCAAGGCACCGGCTTCATGTATGTTTGTTATAGAAATAAACATGTCTACTTCTAGTTTTAAAAATTGGATTTTTGATTCTGGTTGTGGTACTTATATATGTACTGATGTGCAGGATCTGCATATTAGCAGGAGACTGGCCTTAGGGGAGATTGATCTATGAGTTGGAAACGGGACCAGGTTCGCTGTTTTGGCTGTAGGAACTTATATTTTGGAACTACCCTCAGGGCATGTACTAAACTTATCAAAATGTTATTATGTACCTAGTTTGACTAGGAATATTATATTTGTATCTTTATTAGCCCAATGTGGGTATAATTTTATTTTTAGAAACACTGGGTGTTTATGTATAAAAATGATATGGAGATATGCAGTGCTGATGTGAATAATGGTCTTTATATTTCGAATATAAATCAACCTCAAACATATAATGTAACAAAAAAAAGGCTTAAATTAAGTAACAAAAATGAAACTTATATGTGGCATTGTCGTCTGGGACACATTAACAAGAATCTCATATCCACACTTTCGAATAGTATGTACTTGGACGGATTTGATCCAAATTCATATAACGTCTGCGAATCTTGTTTATTAGGAAAAATTCCTAAAACACCTTTTAGCGGTAAAGGTGCACGTGCCACCGAACTGTTAGTCCTCGTTCATAGTGACGTATGTGGGCCCATGTCTAGCCAGGCTAGAGGTGGATATGAATACTTCGTAACCTTTACGGATGATGCATCGCGTTATGGTTATGTGTATCTTATGAGACACAAGTCGGAAACCTTTGAGAAATTCAAAGAGTTTCGACACGAAGTAGAAAAACAGACCGACAAAAATATTAAGACATTACGGTCGGATCGTGGTGGAGAATACTTGAGCAATGAGTTTCTTGATTACTTGAAAGAGTATGGTATTCTTTCATATTGGACTCTTGCCGGAATACCGCAATTAAATGGTGTGTCCGAACGGAGAAACTAAACTTTGTTAGACATGGTAAGGTCGATGATGAGTGGCACAGAACTACATATTTCCTTCTAGGGATGTGCATTGAACAGTGCAATACTTATTTTGAATAAGGTTCCGTCAAAGTCTGTTCAACAGACTCCGTATGAAATATGGACAGGAAAGAAACCGGGTTTCTCATTCCTGAAGATTTGGGGTTGCTGGGCATACGTTAAACGTTTGGATGGTACCAAACTTGAACCGAAATCGGATAAGTGTCTATTTGTAGGTTATCCTAGGGAAACCAAAGGATATTACTTCTACAACCCACAAGAGAACAAAGTATTTGCTGTTATACATGCGGTTTTCCTTGAGAATGAATTCCTAAATGCAGTGGTAAGTAAGAGGAAAGTAGAACTCGATGAAAATCGAAGTGATACTGTTCCTTGCACCAATTCCTTAACGGAACATGAAGAGTTCATCAGGGATGAGACTGTACCACAATCTTCAAATACACAAGAACCGCGTAGGTCAGAGAGAGTCAGAAAACAACATGAGAGGTATGGGTTTCTGATCTCACCTTATGTGGATATTAATCTTATTGAGGAAGACGAACCGGCTACGTATAAGGAAGCGATACAAGGTATCGACTCCGATTTATGGCAAGATTCCATGAAATCTGAAATGGATTTCATGTACACCAACCAAGTTTGGACACTGATTGATGCACCAGAAGGCGTAAAGCCTATTGGTTGTAAATGGGTCTTCAAGAAGAAGACCGACATGGATGGCAACATACAAACGTACAAAGCTAGGCTTGTAGCGAAGAGGTATCGTCAACGACATGGTGTCGATTACGATGAAACTTTTTCATATGTTGCCATGATTAATTCCATTCGGATAATGCTTGCTATTGCTGCATATTTCGATTACGAGATATGGCAGATGGACGTCAAAACCGCTTTCCTTAACATAAACCTTTTGGAGGATGTTTATATGCAACAACCTGATGGTTTTGTCATACCAAAACATGCAGACAAGGTTTACAAGTTAAATCGATCCATTTATGGATTGAAGCAAGCATCGCGTTCTTGGAACCAATGTTTTGATGAGATCATAAAAGAATATAATTTCGTTCAAAACGAGGATGACCCTTGTGTATATAAAAAGGTTAGTGGGAGCGCACTAACATTCATTGTCCTTTATGTTGATGATGTATTGCTTATTGGCAATGACATTCGCATGCTACAATCGGTGAAAGCTTGGCTTTCATTAAAATTCTCCATGAAAGATCTGTGAGAAGCAGCCTTTATTCTGGGAATAAAGATCTACAGGGATAGATCAAGAAAGCTGCTTGGACTCTCCCAGAGCACGTACATTGAAAAAGTGTTGAAGAGATTCAACATGGAACAGTCCAAGAGGGGACTATTGCCAGGGTCACATGGTGTCACTCTATCTAAGGACATGTGTCCTAAAACTCAAGATGAGAGAGACAATATGAGTCAGATCTCGTTCACTTCGGCAGTCAGATCGATCATGTATGCCATGATATGTACGCGACCTGATGTCTTATATGCTTTGAGCATGTGTAGTCGCTATCAGGCCGATCCAGGTGATGGTCACTGGGTTACGGTTAAGAACATCCTTAAGTATCTTAGACGAACCAGGGATGCGTTCTTGATCTATGGAGATGGAGAACTTGAGGTAACTGGGTTTACCGATGCAAGTTTCTAAACCGATAAAGACGACTGTAAGTCGCAATTTGGGTACATATTTTGTTTGAACAACAGAGCAGTAAGCTGGAAATCTTCCAAGCAAGAGACTGTTGCCGATTCAACAACAAAAGCAGAATATATTGCTGCAGCTGAAGCAGCAAAAGAGGCAGTTTGGATCCGTAAATTCCTAATTGGATTATGAGTAGTTCCGTTAGCAGCTGAGCCCATTCCATTATATTGTGACAATAACGGGGCTATAGTGCAGGATAAGGAACCGCAGTCTCATCAACGATCCAAACATGTTCTTCGACGTTTCCATCTGATTCGTGAGATCATACATCATGGCGATGTGAAGATCGAGAAGGTCGCATCAGAGGAAAACATTGCAGATCCGCTGACGAAAGCAATTCCTCAGCAAAAGTTTGAGTGACATGTACATAGTTCAGGTGTTAGAAACTTGAGTGACTGGCTATAGGCCAAGTGGGAGATTATTGGACAATTATGACCCATATCGTCACTATTTGTAAAAGACATGGTGGTTTTTGTACAAATTAACTATGTGACAATGGAAATTGCTATTTTATCATTTTGTAATTAGATTACTTGAATATATATAAATGATAAAAGTCCTTATGGTTAGTTCCGGATTAATAAGATATGAGACGATATCAATCCACAAAGGTTTAATCATTAAATATCCCTAGTCGTAGTATTATCGAGACTGCACATCGATAATGCGGAATAGATTAGTATTGCACTTGTGCGTGTCATGGGAGCATAACGACATAGTTCTAATATATTTAAGTATTGGATACTTATGCAAGTGTAATAGGAGGTTGTGTTTACCGATGGTACGGGAACGGCTTTGCTCTGGATAGACCCCACGAAATCCCATTGGTAGTATGACTATGTGTCTATGGTAATCCGCATCAGGGTAGGTGTATTTGGTCTTAACCTGAGACTTGCATTGCTAATACTTGCGACAATCAATACGCTTTGGTTTTGGTCGTCCTGGACTTTAACAGGTTCTGTGTACGCCTCTTCTGGGTTTATTGAGAATCGTAGTGTATTGGGTGTGATGTCAAGACGGAAGTATCACTTCAGTCATATGGAGATGATGATCACGCAGAGATACAGAATTGGTTCTCTATTATGTTGCAACTATTGGGATAATATAACAAGGTCATGATTATCCGATTATAGAGACTAGTTGCTTGTGATTCGATATATGCTTCGTACGGAGCAGACACTATTCCAGCCTCAGGCCTTGCATGTGACATCTGATACTGGATCACAATACGAAATACTACGTATACTACGCCTGTCATAGATTATATATTCCTTAAAGAATATTTCTGGAGAATTGGGCAGGCACGGTGCTTTACTAGAAGCCAACCATGTCTTGTAAATCGGTAAAAATGTGGTACCGGTACGCACTTGTTCGGATAGTCTGAAAACCGGATTTACTGCCAACATATCCAGGGATCTCATGAGTCGCTTCCCGAAGATTCACCGATGACGTATGATTCAAACATAATTAATCTGAGATTAATTAGAAGAGAGAGAAAATTAATCTAGGATTAATTACGGCGAGAATTTATCTGGGATAAAATTCAATTAATAGAGAAAGAACGATTAATTTAGAATTAATCGATTAAATAATATATTCGATATATTAAATGAAATTAGATTTCATAACGGAATTAAAATTGGATTTTAATTTGGGCGAACGAATTAATTTAGAATTAATTCACGAGCGACTTTCGTAGTAATTTTACTAGGCATAATTATTTAATTAAATTTGATTTAATTATGTCGCGACGGAAAATTCGTTAATTCGAAATTAACGAACCCAAGCCCGATATGTATTTTGCGGGCCCACTCGGATTTTGAATTCAAGTGGGGCCCACAAGTCACATCACCTAGTCTATCTCATCACCTTTTGGTTGATGGAAGTAGTTAGTTGTTGGTTGCTTGTAAAACACACAAGTTTGAAAAGTTGAGTGACCTTTACCAAATATTGGATTTGGTATGTCATAATTTGTTTTTGAAAATCAAATACAAGTCACACAATTCACTCTCCTTTTCTTTCTCACCCCCGAAATCTCTCTCTCTCTCTTTTTACACTCACATTGCCGAGAGTTACAAGAAAAACAAGGGGAATTTTGTTGCAAAAATCTTCATTACTAGCACATCAAAGAGTCATCCAATGTGATAGGGAAACCATTCCCAAGAGTTTGGAATTCATTCATCAAGCTTGGAGCTTACACAATGAGCAAAAGTTTTGAACTTACCACCTACATCCAATCCGTTCAATGTAAGTATTTCCGATACTTCTTTGCGTATTCACACTTATCTTATGCTTAAATGATCTTATGATTGATCTTAGAGACCCAACAACAAAATAATATTATTAATCATATTAATAATATTTTCATATGTGAGTACATAATTGGACTATCCAATTATATTTAATCTGTTATAGTATATCGAGTTAGCACAAGGACCAAATGGAACTACGGTTCCGAGCTCCAATAATTTCGGAATATTAATTAAGATCTTAATTAAATATTCCGAATTATTAACTTCGGGTTATTCGACTAAAATCTCGAAGCTGCACACTCGTTGCCGCAGATAGATAAATTAAGCCGAACCACGTCGGTGTCCATCGATATAGTCATTACATAGAGGTTGACCCTTAACAAGTATCTCATAATTAGAGCCGGATCATAATGTCTGTTATACCCGTCTAATTATTTTTACCTTAAGTGTCATTGATTCTCTAATGAACAATTTATTCATAACCATTATGAATGTTAATCTTTTTATTCGTAATAGAAAGACTTGAGCGCTCTAACCGTTCAAGTATCGAATCAACCCTTAAGGAAGATACTTATCTACTTCTCGCAAGAAGGAGTGAACTCTATATCTATGTAAAAGTCCACAGCTACACACCAAACCATGTCCCCAAAGTACGTAGCTATTGGTCGGGATTGCTACACCAACCTCACATTTGTAAATTAAAGGATATACTCTGCCATGCAGGAGTTCGTAGCACAGTCAGGATTAAGTTCAATCCATAAATGATCATCTAGTAGATTGAAAATGAATTTCTTTATTTAATAGATATTATAAGAAACTCATTTTTATATGGGTCTAGTCCTATATGATCACATCATACAAGGTGCCTACATTCTTATGTCTCCACATGGACGATCCCGAATCAAGGTCGCCATACATTTATAAAATGAATCGTAACTATAGATAAACCACAAATCTTTTCGGAATAGTAATAGCGGCATTGAAGGAGCTCCTTGAAGAAGCTAGAGTTTGGTAAAGGCGTTACTCAATTCCTATCGGAATTGCGGCTTTGAAAGGAGTAGCTATTTAGTTCGGTAAAGTCCTTATGCAATTCCTATCGGAATTGCATCTTTTTGGTTGGAGAGGGATTCCCCTCTCCCCCTTATACTACCTTCGGGAAGCTTAAGCTCAAAGAAGAGAAAAGAGTATATTTATTTCTTTTTTCCTTGATCCGTGGGGAGGGAAGGGAAGGAAGGAACTGACTGATCGGACCTCGTATTTTATTTCTATTTTAGATTACTAACTTCGGACTTAAATCCTCTTGTGTATGACACTCATACACTGAGTCTGAAGACACATGAGTAATCTAGGGTAAACAAGATAATTTACAATATGCGATATTAAACAAATACTTTGATAAATGAATAATGCATCATTTTATTTCATAAAATATAATACTGTTTATATTACATGAAGTTTTAGGACATATATCCCAACATTATAGACCCGAATATTTTTTATCCAAGATTTCCTATTCTATGCAGGTCCGGGCAGGATGCAAACCTTTTTGCCAACCTTATTTTTAATCATCAAAAAAATATTTTCAAAAAATATTAAAAGTGTTAAAATATATGAAAACACTAGCCAAACCCAAACACCCGGAAAATATTTGAAGTAAAGAAAATAGGAAGAATCTGTCTCTGCCTCTAGCGTCAATTCCGTCACACTATTCTTGTCTGACTTTGATATCATTCGCATCAGTAATAGACTAATAGTAAAAGGACACATTTTTCTCTTCATTGTTAGGGTTTCACGTAGAACTTTCCAATTCCAAATCTTCTCGTGTGAAATAATGGTGAGAGGATTGTTGAACAAGCTCGCCTCCCGTTCCCTCTCCCTCGCCGGCCAATGGCAGCAGCAGCAGCTCCGCCGTCTCAACATCCACGAATATCAGGTTACCTCCTTTTTCTTATATTTATTCTATTATTTATTTTTTGTTGTTTTTGTTTCCCCAAAAAAATTTTGGAATTTTCTGAAAGTATGTATCCCTGTGATTGTTGAATAGTGTGTATTTTTTGCAAAGGTTGGAACTTTTTTTTTGATTGAATGTGAAGAGTGATGGGTTTTAGTGTGTGGAAATCAGGGAGCTGAGTTGATGGGCAAATACGGGATCAATGTGCCCAGAGGAGTGGCTGCTGGTTCTCTTGATGAAGTCAAAAAGGCTATTCAGGAAGTTTTTCCCAATCAGAGTGAGGTAATTTTCGTTATTTTTTCTCATAATTGATGAATATAACTCTCTCTGTAGTTGATTTAAAAAATAAATTTCAAATTTTGGTTTGATTTGGTACAATGAGTTATATTGATGTTGGATGTGATGCAGGTGGTGGTTAAGAGCCAAGTTTTGGCTGGTGGACGAGGCTTGGGTACATTCAAGTCTGGGCTTAAGGGTGGGGTTCACATTGTTAAGACAGAACAAGTTGAAGATATAGCTGGTAATGAATATTTTTTCCGTCCGTAAACCATAATTTCCATTAGTTTGATTTGTTTTACATTTTGGTATCTAGCCAAAGTTGAAGATGGTTCTTCCAAGTTTGTCTTATGATCTTATTGCTTGCAGGGAAGATGCTTGGACAGATACTTGTCACCAAACAAACTGGTCCACAAGGCAAAATTGTCAGCAAGGTTGGACATACTTTTTCTATCTATGTCATAGTTGTTAAAAGCGCGTCTCAGGCTTAGGCTCACACACTGCGCCTCAGGCTCACACACTGCGCCTCAGGCTCAGACACTGCGCCTCAGGCTCGTGTGCGCCTAGGCCCTAGGTAGAAAGGCGCGCCTTATAAAAATGTGTGAGACAATCCTACCCGAATTGACCAATCCAACCCGAAATCAAGTTGTATAATATTTATTTAATAAATTAATATAGGTATTGGGGTGAGCTTTGAATTCAAACAAACACATTAATTTGTGTTATCAATATTTATATTATTGTAATTGTTTTAAATATATTTTCAATGATTTTTCTTTGTTTTGGTTAACTGAAAATTTATATGTATTTTCTTTTACAATTCACGCCTCACCCTCATTAGGCGCGCACCTAGGCGGTTAGTAAGGTTGTCAAAATGTGGATGTGGATCCGCAAAATAATATGTTGATCCGGATGTGAGTATTATCCGTGCAGATATCCAGATCTGCAAAAAATACGGATTTTTATTTTTTTTTATTTTCAAATTATTTAAGTTTAAATAATAAAAATAAAAATAATATAATATCCATAACTAAATAATAGCAATTTATTATCTAAAACAATATTTTCCAATTCAAAATCTATCCAAAATAATCTAAATCTAAGTACAAAATTAAAAAATTTAATATTTTTTCTTAATTTATATCCGAATTTCGGATTCACTTGAATCCGAATCTGGATCCACTTGAATCTGGATTCGGATCCATATGCATTCTATAAAGTAAACCCGGATCCGCAATTTTATTAATGTGGATCCGGATTTTTCCGGATCCGAATCGGGCTGGATCCGAATATACTTGCCATCTCTAGCGGTTAGGTCCTAGGACCCTTTGGGACTTAGTGCAGTTTGCGCCTTTAACAACATTGATATATGTAAATACTTACATTTCAGCAGTCTCACTTTGTCATTGTGGAGACATATAGGGTTCTAGTATGATCTTCTTGGGCTTGATTTTTAAATGGAAACTTTTACATTCTTTCTAGTTACATGGTGGATGCCGTATTTAATTTAATAGAAGTATTCTTGAAGTTCTCTCTCATAAATTTCTTTACCTTACCCAGGTCTATTTGTGTGAAAAGTTGTCACTCGTCAATGAGATGTACTTCGCTATCACGTTGGATCGTAAAACTGCTGGCCCAGTAGGTTTCCTAACTGAGTGTGTTACCTTTGTCATTTGTTTGTCTATATTATTTTCAATATTTTTAGCCTTCTATAAACAAGTTCTTGCTTGATATTATTTTCTTAAAATTAAACATGCTTACTTATATACCCATTTTTCAGATAATAATCGGTTGCAGCAAGGGAGGAACCAGCATTGAAGACCTTGCTGAGAAATATCCTGACATGATTGTCAAGGTTATTGTCCTTCTGTTGGCCTTGGATGATTTAGGATGAGTGTCTTCTTTTCTTGCTAGTTGATGTATCACTATGTAGCTGACTGATTGCTTGTTTCTTATAGGTGCCTATTGATGTTTTCAAAGGAATCATCGATGAAGATGCTGCTAAGGTTGTTGATGGTTTGGCACTCAAGGTGGCTGATAGGAATGATGCAATTGAACAAGTGAAGAAACTATATAAAACTTTTTGCGAGAGGGACTGCACATTGTTGGAAGTGAGCCTGAATTTCTACATATTTCAAGTGTTATTGATTTGAATATTTCTTTTTGGTTGGGTGTCAAATTCAATTGGTAGTATACCTTGTTGGTGGATCTCTCTTCGTTTTGATTTTCTGGTAGATGTCTTAGTGTGGATATTCTTTCTATTGGACAGATCAATCCTCTAGCAGAGACTTCTGATAAGCAGTTGGTAGCTGCTGATGCTAAGTTGAACTTTGATGATAATGCTGCCTTCCGTCAGAAAGAAATATTCGCTCTTCGTGATCCAACGCAGGAGGATCCTCGAGAGGTTTGGATAAAAATGTCCATTTTGCCAATTTCAGAGATTCTTCGATCACAGAGGCTGAACCATCTAATAGTGTATCCCATATATCTCATCTCATCTCATCATTCCCAAAACAAAAATACACAAACTAGCATGCAGAAGAGTAGAATTGTAAATCATCTGATGCTTTCTTTTATCCCTCTTGAGTTACGCATTCTATTTCTGACAGGTGGCTGCTGCCAAAGCTGATTTAAATTACATTGGCTTAGATGGTGAAATTGGTTGCATGGTGAATGGTGCAGGATTAGCTATGGCTACAATGGATATAATCAAATTACATGGTGGAACTCCTGCCAATTTCCTGGATGTTGGTGGTAATGCTTCTGAAGGCCAGGTAATGTTTCTAGACTTTGCTTTTAGTGTGCTTATCATGTTATTGGTCTAACGTGTCAATAGTTTGAGTCTACTTCTGTTTTGAACATCTGGCAATAATGATTTTTAGGTTTGTATATGTCATGACTGTTATTTATGTTGGTGTTCCCCATTGCTGTAACTTGCTGAGGCTGCTATCTTCATTTGTTTTTTTTTTTTTTTTTTTGCACCGATAGTTATATGTTTGTTGATATCTTACTTGCTTGAATCATCAACTTGATGTTTTAGCTGCTCTTAAAATCTTTAAATTGTAGTGTATGGATTTCTTACTCGATTAATATATTATGTGGAGCAGGTGGTCGAGGCATTTAAAATCTTGACTTCTGATGAGAAAGTCAAAGCAATTTTGGTTAACATATTTGGAGGAATAATGAAATGTGATGTAATTGCAAGTGGAATTGTCAATGCTGCTAAACAGGTGAGAAGTGCGTTAGATTGTTATGAGTTTCATTATGGGTTAACTTATTTGTGAATGAGTTAGACGATGTTGGAAGGGTTTTGGATTCAGTTCTCATTATAGAAAAAACAATCATTACCCTTTAAACTGATTTCTCTTTAGCACCCCCAAACCTTGTCCTTCAAGTGATAATCTTTTATTCTGGTATCAATGTGTAGATTTTTCATCTGCTTTTTCTTTTTAAATGAATTATCATTTTGAAATAATCTTCAAGATGAATTGAACGGTTTGTTCAAAATTAGCAGAGGTATCAAAGTATTTGAGCTATGAAAATAAGAAAAAGAAAAGAATTATTGGTATTTGGCCCCATTCAGTTTCTCTAATTTTTTTAATTATTTTGTTGCCTTGGCCCTTGAGGTCAGTTATTCTAGAAGCATTGACTTCTATCTGGTCTTGTATTCCAGGTTGCTCTGAAAGTACCAGTGGTGGTTCGTCTTGAAGGCACCAATGTTGACCAGGGAAAGAGAATTCTCAAGGTAAATGTGCAATTTGATCTTATTTGAAAATTCTTCTGTAGATGTGAAACTTGATCTCGTATAGAACTTCATGATTAGAGTAATGGACTTTGATGATTGCAATAGATACTCATTATCACTAATGGTTTACAGGAAAGTGGTATGACTCTAATAACAGCAGAAGATCTGGATGATGCAGCTGAGAAAGCAGTTAAAGCTTCAGCCAATTGAGAAAATCAAATATACAATTCTTCTATCCCTATTCTTCTTAAATTTTCGGTATCTTGATGAATTTTGGTAAATCAAGTGCCTTGAATCTGTGCTGTTGATAAAAAGCAGTAATGAGGTTACATTCTTCAACTGTCTCTCAAAATTGGTGTTTCATGGTTTTGATTATTGCCATGTTTCTTTGAATATTATAATTTTATGACATCTCAACCAAATTTTTGTGGTTGGTTCTCTCTTTTGACGGCAATTTTTCCCTCTTTTCATTACTTGCTCCCACTCTTAGAGGTGATCTTTGCCTCCGACACAGTATTGCAGTTTTATTCAATCTAATCTCTTCCCATTTCCCTCTGGAGAGAATGCTGATCAAATAAAAAGAGGAAGATTTGCATATATTTAATTTTCTTCTTGGTTTACAAGTGATGAAAAGAGAATAAGCGAAGTGCATGATGAGAAATTGAGTTTTCTGTTTACATTTTATTTGTTCTCAGTGAATCTGCTATCTTCTTGGAAATGCAATAGGCCGTGGATTCAATAGTGATCATAGGATTGATGCCAACTGCAGTTGGCAAAACACTGCCATCGCACACAAACAAGCTTTCTGCTTCCCAACTTTCACCATTCTGGTCAACTGCTCCATCTTCCTCTGTAGCACCCATCCTGCAACTTCCCATCTGATGTGCCGAAAAATATACAGACCAGTGCTCCCCCCTCGATGCCATCCCACCGACTACCTTGATAGAATCCAAGAACTCCTCCAGGTCTTTCTCCTTGATCCCTTTGCAGTTAATTCTATGGCCATCACTCCTATATGTGCCCACTTCTTCAGCTCCTGCCGCAACCAATATTCTTAAAGCTTGTCGCAAACCAGTTTTGAGATTCTCCTTATCATTCTGATTTAGCCGATACTTTATCTTACCTTCGACCTTAACTTCTGCTGAACCTTGATCTCTGATCAATGCAAAAAGCTGTGCAGTTCTTCCATACCTAAGCATTTTGTCTTTCATTTCAAGCCCTGACATCCATGGAGATGTTGCGGCAAAGGTAGCTGGTCCCATTGCCGGAGCTTCTATTATTGCCAGAACTTTGGATTCCTCTGAAACCACCTTGTGGATTGAAGTGATGATTCCTCCCTCGAAAGATTTTCCTTCAAGTTTTGATACATGCTCTGGAATGTATCCCCAAGCCATAAGAACAGGATGAAGATGAAGGTTTGTGCCAATATTTGGATTCTCCAACCCACTAGAGATCATTAGAGGAGGCGTCAAGAGAGAACCACAAGCTGAAATTGTTGCCTTGGCCTTAATTTGCAGCTTCCTTGTGACATTCTTATTCAGAGCTGTTGCAGTAACCCCCAAGCATTTTTTACTTCTACTACTGTCTTTTTTATTCACAAGTATAAATTTCTCAGCTTTGCATCCTGTTAGAATCACGGCACCATTGTCCACGGCATCGACAAGCCAAGTAACATCAGTACCTTTCTTGTCTCCTGTTCTACATCCATAGTTGCATGAACCACAATAATGATCTTCTGGGGAATTTCTTGCGACTGACTCGACTTTTAAACCAAGATTCTCACACCCTTTTCTGAGAACTTGATTTAGAAATCCTTCCTTGGTACATTGTTTGGTAACACCAATCCTCTTACAAACCTTGTCCATTGCAGCTCGGTAGTCTAAGCTCCCAAAAAGAGGAATCTTATGCTCGACAAACCACTCCCTGAGAACAGAATCTGGTGTTTCAATGCAGGCAGACCAGTTTACGGCAGACCCTCCACCCACGGTTGATCCTGCCATAACCATAACTTTTGCGTCGTGAGTCGAGAGAAATCCACCAGACTCCATTAGCTCAAGCATGGAGGGGCCTTCAAGAGAAGAATAGTCTTCTGTAAAAAAATAGTTCCCCTTTTCAAGAACTAGTACTTTCTGACCAGAGCCAGCGAGAACTGCTGCTGCAACACCTCCGCCACAACCAGAGCCAACGATTACAACATCACATTTGATCTCAAACACATCGTGTTCTTGATCTTCGGTGACTTGAAAGCCTTTTTCGACTAGACGTTGAAAAAGTGTCGAGTCATTTTCATGCCTGGTTTCTATGATCCCCTTTTGAAGAGGTCTCTCCCCTATGGGTTTCTTCGAAGGTTCCCTGGTGTCTACCTGATATCCTATTGCCTTCCATGCTGGGTTTTCTGAATTTTCATCCGTCTGAGAAATTTAGAATTAGAAAATATAAGAAATCAAGAATCTCCATAACCTCAAGAGTAGAAGTTGTTCATTCTCACTCCCAAGTCTCATATTTTAAAGCCAACGTAACATCAGCAATTGAGCAATCTTGCAACAGTGAAAACAAAGATATTACTCGTAATAACACTAAATTAGTCCATGCAAAAAAATTAATCAAATCTAGAGGCAAAAGCCAAGGTCAGTACGTATTTTCTCTAGCCAGGCAAGAAAACTCGTATCCAAAATTATTTTTAATTCTCTCCCCTAGTTGTGTTTTGATGCTTACTTCATTGTGATGTAGAATATTTTAGATGATTACATAATGAAGAATATTTTGAAGTAAACTTTTAAAAGCACATTTCACCTAACAAGCAGGATTACAAAGTCAATGTAACTAATAAACAAATACTAGATAACTCAAAAAAAAAAAAAAAAAAGATGAGTGGATTAAAAGCATTACCCTTGCAAAGAAATTGAACAAGCAAAACATTTTGATAATCACAAACACAACTCTTAAAGGCACAAAGTATCTTTCCTTTGACCATTTCTGGAGAATCATTTCCCTCTTCTCCAAAGAAATTTCAGAGAACTTGTGAATGAAGGGCCACTTCCAATCAAAACAAAGAAACCCACAAAGCAAAAATGTTCCCAGTCTCAGTGACAAAAGTTTCAGAACCAACCGCACAAAGAACATAGCTTGTGGCTGTCCCCTTTTCACCATAAGCTCTGCCACCTGTCAATGAAAAATAGTGGATGTTGAAGCTAAAAACGAAAACTTTTAAAGTAAAAAAAGATACCCAGAAAGTTAAAAAAAAAAAAAAAAAACATTAAAGAGTTATCTACCTCATGGGGGATTGGATGTTGAGAGGCAGAAGCTTTGTAGAAAGAAAGAATGGAGTTGTTGTGTGAGTGTTGTTCTGGTGGAGGCAGAGGAGGGATGAGGGTTTGACAAATGGCAGCAAGTGATTGGATCTGAGATGAAGAAAGGCCATGGCTGTAACTGCTTACTCTTCTTCCTCCTCCTCCTCCTCCTCCTCTGAGAAGAGGGTGGCTCTCTCTTCCCTTCATTGGCTTTGACAGAGCTCTAGCTAGCTTTAGATGATGATGATGATGATGATAATGATGATATATATAGACCCCCAATGCTCCTTACATTACTGACAATGCTTGAATTGCGTGCACTGTAATATCAGAAAGTCAACCATTCTAGAGGTTAATCAGTGGTGCTTCCTTTGTCTGTATCTGATAAATTAATTATTCTTTAAATCAAATTTAAGTTTCGAGTCCTAGCTGGTGCGCTATTTTGAATAATATGTTTAATGATTCTTCTCAAATTATTCTTATTCACACAACAATCAATCAATTTTTATTAGCTTTTCTAAGAGAAAGATTGAATTAAATTTATATGATTATGTATGATTTATAATGGTTGAGTTTTGTTAATATGATAGTTTTATACTATTTATTTAGATAAGAAACAGTTTATATAGTCTCAAGTGGCGTGATTTGGTGGTGTAAAACTCATGATCTAAGATTGAGTTACTGAATTTGAATTCAGAGAGTAAGTTTCTTGTAAGAGTCTAAGACAGTAGGAAATTAAAGTTAATTAGGAAAAAATAAAAAAAAACTTTACAAGTTAGTGGTGGAGTTTTCAACGATTTTTTTTAAAAAAAAAACTTTATAAAATAAAAAAACTAGAAATTAAAGTTAATTAGGAAAAAATTGATTTTCCGAGAAAAATATAAAATCTGAGAAAGTTTGCAAGTTGTGTCGGTTTTAAGCTCCTGCTGACGTGCTTGAGCGAGTTGACACACTGATTTCACACCCATTTTTTAATTTTTAAAAATTAAAACTCGATTACACTAAAATAAGATGTGCTAATGTTTGTATCATTTTTGCTTTTTATGGGATCTTTTATAATTATTCTTTTGGGTTTGCTGTGTTTACCAACCAAGGAGAGAAAGGTGGCCGTGTTTGCCAAGTGAAAGAAAGAGAATTTTACTATTGAGGAAAATAAGGGTATTTTAGTCCAACAAATATTCTTGGGTCAATAAAAATATAATTAAAAAATTGGGTTATTTTTTATTTTGACAAAAATTAATGAGTCATTCTTGTAAATTTCTCTTGTTATGAGGATTTTAATATTTACGTGTATTTTTACATTAGTTTATTTTCCCAATATATTTTGAAAAATGATAAATGCACATAATGGTAAACACCAAATTACACATAAATGGAAAAGACAAAAATAATTTTTTTTTATGTAATTAAATATTATAATATCTGTTACTGAAAATTTTTATGGCTTTTAGTAATTATGTGTAATTTGATTTGTCTATAATATTACTCATATATTTTGGTGTTAGATTTTAATTGTGATATTTCAGAGATATGAATTGTATCTCAAATTTAAATAAGAAGTATGCACCCAAATTTAATTCAAGGTAAGCACAATTTGAGTTAAAGATCAGTATTATCCACAAGTCGGTTTCTTCAAAAATCAAACGTGTGCTGATTTTCCTCCATCATGTACCATTTTCTTCTAACTGGAGCAGGTGGAGAGACATAACAGTAAAATGTGAATGAACGGTTGCTTGCAGGAGTATAAAAGCAAGGAAAACCGATAATTTAAAGAACACCACAACTCAATCTAACAACAACAACTCAAATTCATTGTCTTAATTAGCAAGTTTAGATCTTTTAGGATTCTAATTCCCTATTTCCAATAGTTTTAATATTTTAATAATTCAAGTTTCCCTTTCGTAATTAAAATTCTAGTAATCTAAGCACTCTTTTTGCAAGTCCAATTGCGGTAGATTAAGATTTATTTATTTTTTCAGCATCTTAATTTTAAATCTTATTATTCATCCCTTTTGAACTTTAGAGAACCCAATTATCAATAGTCTGTTTTAGAAGTCAGTAACCATTAATTTCAATTTTGAGGACCCGCTCCTCTGCCATGCCCGCACGCGACGCTTTTTGGAGTCAACAGTAATTTGGCACGTCCGGTGGGACCCACTAGTAAGATGCGGCCAAAGACAAGAAATAATTTTGAGAAAGACATTGCCACATCTTAAGATACAGAGGTTACACCTATAATAGTAGGAAAAGAAGGAAAAGTTACACACATGATGGAGCAAATTGAGAGGAATCTCAGTCCTCTTGAAATTCACAAACAAGATAACCAAGCGCCAACATGACCTGATGTTGGGGCAACGTGTGATACAGCCTCATCTACGAACGTAAATGTTAATGATCTGTTTCATTTTGCAGAGATTCTAACAAAATGAAAAGAATGAATGAATGCCAGAAAATAACCTCAAGGGCAATTCGACAGGAAGAGCTTGAGAGGGTATTCCATCAGAGGCTCTTATGAAGCAAATGGTACAGTGCGACCTACGGTTCATGCCATTCCTGCTATTTCTCCCCCAATGGATGAAATGTATCAACCTTCTCACATGAGGGAGGAAGTTGGAGGGTTTATCAGGATTCTTAATACAAATGGCCGCCAATTTGGTAAGTCTATAGTTCCTCAATAATTATTTGGGGTCACGAATCCAAATAATCATCCTACAAATTATGAAAAGAGAGCACATGCAGGAATGGGCCCGATGGGTAATATTTAAATGTTCAACAGAGGAAATCCCACACCGGTAAAAAGTCGCTATTTTCAAATTAAGTGTGTAATGTTCGGGTGCTTCCAGTAGATCCGTAAAGTTATGTATTGATGTGTTTTAGGTTAATGTATTGAATTTATATAGTTGGTAGAATCTGAGTGAAGTCAGAACGAATTAGATCGATCCGGTGGGATAAACGAGTTTCCGATAAAACACGATTTCACGTGCATTGATGTTTAGATGAATGTAATTATAGATATGAGTTAATTATGGTGTGTTGATGTTTAGATGAATGTAATTATAGATACGAGTTAATTATGATGCTATGGTGATGTTTAGATGATTTTGGAAAATTTCGAGGGTTCATGATCTTTTCATATCTTTTTCAAATTTTTTAAAGAAGATTTTCCTAGTTATACGATAAAAAATAATTTAAGTGTTTCCTAGTTAAATGTGAAATTTATTTAATATGCATTCTTATGCATATTTTTGATTTTATTATGTAGTGAACTCTTTTCCTGTTATAATGATTTTTTTGATCTTACATGATTTTATGTGGATATAAAAGTGTGCATGTATCTCATTGTTTGAACTCGAATTAATTAACAAGCACGACATCCACTGCTGCTTTGTCTTTTGTGTAAAACTAATACAAAATTTAAAGTTAATTTTGTTGAATTTACTGATGTGTCGTCTTATCTTTCATTTTTATACAAGTATTTGGTAACTGAATTGTGATTTTTCTCAAAAATAATAAGTAATACTGAAGGTGATTTAAATGAAACGATTCAAAGGGAAGTAATTTGTCTTTCCTAGTTTGTAATTTTTGCCAATTTTAGGAAATCTGGTTTATTAAAGATACAGACGTCATTTATGGTGTGTTTCATTCAAAAAGAATCTTGTTGTATTGGATTTAACACTCAGGATTACTTTTTTTAGAGAGATGATAGACATACATAAATTCTTACTGAAAATTACTACATCACTCTCACGGTAGCTACAGTGATCGCTACAGTGATCACTGTAGTTACAGTGAGAGGGGTGTAGTAATTTTATGTAAGAATTTAATTTTTGCTTTTTTTTATAAAATAATTATAAGAAACCAAAAACCTTCTAGAATAAATACTCGAATTAAAAATGAAGAATGCACCACTACAAAAAAAAATAAGGTTTTTAGCGTTAGAAAATTATTGACGTTAAAAGAACGTCTATTGACTTCAAAGATCATTAGCTTCAAAAAATTTTGTCACTAATTTTCGATGCTAAAATGTGGACGAGAAAGACAATTAGCGTCAAAATTAAAATTTTGACGCTAAAGTATAACATTTGCGTCAAAATAGTCGACGCAAAATCACGTATTTGACGACTTCGTCGTCAAATAATTTTGTAATTAATAAAAAAATTATTATTTTTTTAGTGTCAAAAATATCAACACTAAATGTATTTTAAAATAAAAAATAAAAGTTTATTTAATACCTTTAGCGTCAAATATTTAGACGCTAAAGGTGAAATAATATTAAAATATTAATATTATTTTATTACTTTTAACGTCGAATACTTTGACACTAAAGGGTATAAGAAAATTATTATTTGAGGAACCTTTAACTTCGAAACATTCAGGTTTTTTTTTGAAAAATATTATTATAATAAAAATAATTTTACTGAATAATAGTAAAATTTTTTAAATTTATAATTTAAAAAATAAAATAATAATACATAATTTATTAATAAAATAAAATTTTTTTGCACTTATAATTTTTTTAAAAAATAAAATATAAAAATAAATTAAATTTATTAAATAAAATAATACATAATTTATTAATAATCACCGCTTCTTTGAATGTTTATACAAATGATAATAACAATCATTTGTAATGTGATGGAAGGGCGGTTGATGCAGTCTGGCAGAGTGAGGCCTCCAGCATCTGTCTGAAAGTTCTCATCTGCTGGTCGAACTCCTGTATCTTCTTCTGGTTGTCCTCTTCGACATGCTATAGCTTCTCCTGGTTGTCAGTGGGGTTGTCATGGATATATTATATTCGACGCAAAAGGGAAAAAAATTTAACATCGAAATAATTTTCGACGCTTAATGTCAAATATTGTGTCGAAATATATATTTCGACGATAAAGATGTATTATTTATGTCGAAATAATTTTCAACGTAAATGATCTAATCATTAAACGTCGAATATTAATTTTCGACGCTAAAAGTAACATTTCTTGCGGTGCAAACAAAGTGGTTCGACTTACTTGGCTATTGTAGCTGGGTTGCATGGGAACATGAGTGCATGGCTAAGGTTAGAAGATAATTGATGACTAGAATCATCCATATTCGAATAAATGTTACCATCATATCTTTAGTAATTAAGATTGATTAGGATTAAATAAAGATAATGATAGACTTATCTTGTCGAGTATCCCTGAAACAACAATTGACTTTTCAATACTTATCTTGTATTGACTAGAGTAATGATACGTCCATACATTAATTTTACACCATTTTTACATCTTAAATACCATTCGACAACGTTTAAAAAACAAAAAAACGTGCATTGGCCTTTTCAAAATTTCTCTTTCTCCTCTTTGACCAAAATTCCTATCTCTTTCCAAAATCAATATGGGGCCGTTCCAAATCAATATGGGGCCGTTTGGCGCAGCATTCTTAACGTAGGTGTTACGCTAACGTAACTATAAACTAATAAAACGAGTATTTTTAATATTTTTTAAAAAAATTATAATTTTATCATCCATTTAAATAAATTTATATGAATTTAATTTTTTTATATACCCTTATTTATAATTTCATAACTTCTACTCTAACTTCTACTCTATATCTAACCAAACACCTTAAAAAACTTATAAGGTAATTTATACTAGGGGTGACAAAACAAATTAACAAATCGAATCATAAACGAATCAAATAAAAAAATGATGGATTCGCATTCGAATCATTTACTAAACGAATCTCAATATTATGATTCGTATTCGATTCGTTTACTAAACGAATCGAATATAAATATTCGTTTAATAATGACATTATTTAATGACATAAATTATCATAATTTATTTACATTAATTCTTCGTAAGTATATACGTATGAAATACGTAATTAATAGATTTACTAAAAATGACTCACCATATATAGACAACATTATTTTTCTATGATAATTAGCAATAACTTCTTGAATTTTAATTAAAAAATAATAATAACTAATAAAAGAAAGTAATTAAACGAATCATAAATGAATAAACGAATTAATGAGCTTAAATTCGTATTCGATTCGTTTAATAGACGAATCGAATAGAATTGACCCATTTATTAAACAATCTATTTTTTCAAACTCATATTTGCTTTAAAGCGAATCGAATCGAACGAATAAACGAATCTTAACCCAAATTGCCACCCCTAACTTATACTCTAGCGTTTGTTCCATATCTTATAAACTAATTTTTACTATCAGTACAATACTTTCTACCAAACACTTCCTATACTTCTTAAACAAAGCACGTTTGTATCTACTACGTTCGCTCTTCGCGCCACCATCACAACCTTAGCCCTGCACAACATTTGGGTCTTAAAACTTCTATTATTATTACTGTTGATGATGGTTTTCAGCTCTTAAGAAGTCAGAATCCCTAAGAAGGGTAGAATGAGGATTGCAGTTAATGGGTAAAAGTCCAAGATCATTATGAAGATAAGAGGAGGTCAGACAGAGGGGCCCGAGCCCGAGGTACAAGTTCTATGTGGTCAGGACCGAGATGGTCAGGATCGAGGGCACTATAACACTTACGAAGATTGACTCGAGGTGTTCAGGAGAGCCTCGACATCAGACTCTCAGGGCACCCTCGGCATCGAACTCAGCATTCAGAGCCTCGTGTCAGCCTATGAAATCAGGACCGACTCAGCAGGTCAGACCCGATCGAGGAAAAAAGATGAGGTCAGACTAAGCACTGTAAGTCTCAGCACACCGACCCTACCTGTTAGCAGATGCAATGAAAAGATGTTACTCGTTCTGACAGACCAACCTGACATGATGAGAAGATATCAGATTCGACAGTATGTGCATCCGTGAGGACATACCCGAAGTGGTCCATTACTACTCTCCTGACTTGGTAAAAAAGCCAGGAAGATCTCAGCGTCGTTCAACTCGGTATTCCGATCTAGTTACCTAGGTCAGGGCTGCTAAATTTTATGCACATGTATGGATGATGTAAGCCCTACATGATACCTAGAGCCGCCAAACGGTTGGATGAGCATAACGTATGAGTAATGAGTAATAACGTGCGAGTAATGAGTAATAACGTGCAGCAATGTCCGAGTAATGAGCAATAACGGTAAGGAAATGTGGCCAATGTCATGAATGGCCGTAACATATGAGTAATGGGCAGTTAAAGTGGCTGACGTCATAAGCAATTGTAACTGTAGAATTTATCCTAGTATATAAAGGAATTGAGAACTCATTGTAGAGGGTTGGCTAATTTGTTTCTTCACTTGTAAAAGAGAGCAAAAAGCTTAATGTAAGTTAGAGTTAGTAAGAGGTCGGTCAGCCGAGCTAGAATTAAAGGTAGGTTGGTCCGACCTGGGGTATTAATAAAAATACTATTTTCCTTTGTGCCCGTGGATGTAGGTCGGATCCATTCCGTCGAACCACGTTAAATCATCTATTTTATATGTGTGTTTTCCATCTTTTACTAAGTTTGTATTTAGTCTCCAAACCAAACAAATTCACAATTGAGGGAGATTTTTTCGAGGAGTGGTTTTTCCTGAATTACCCTTGGAACGAAAATCAGCCGTCAACAGTTGGCGCCGTGTGTGGGGTCAAGTACGAAAAGAAACAAGCACGTTAAGACGATGGCAAGAGAGGGAAACCAGAGAACTGTAGAGGCTCCGACGATGGAATGAATGGAGAGGATAGAGAAACCATGCCAAATGAAAGGAAGGACGCACGAAAGGAGAGGGAAACAACTCAAGCCCTTATGAAGACAATGGTGGAAAATAGACCCGGCCGGCGGTTCGGTTCCGGTTCGGAACCGAACCGAACCGGTCGGTTTCCGGTTCCACAAGTGTGGAACCGGAACCTTGAACCGAACCGAAACCGACCGGTTCAGTTCGAACCTTTTTTTTTATTTCGAAAATAAATTAAAATAAATGAGATTAATTTAATAAATAAATAAAAGTATTACATTGAAGAGCTTGAGCTTAAATTTTTAAAAATTTAAGTTGCCTACGTATCCTCCAGGGGTGAGAGGAATCAAAGCTCACGTAGTTCCATTGCAATTTTAAGATATTTCCCATTTGTAAATTTACAATTTTATAATTATAAATCATCATTATCAGTTGATCCTTCAGCTCCGGTTCCGCTTGCACATGTTGTTGCAGATGCATTATCGAACAAATCTTCAAAATCATCGGGGGCATCTTCTTGTTGTCTCAAATCAGCTCGAGTCCAATCATCCACACAAGCTGTTGCTTCTAGAGTGCTTGGATGTAATGAAGATCGTCTAGCTTCCATTATATTGCCTCTCAATCTGAAGGCTTGCTCAATTGCAACTGTGGAAATAGGTGCTGCCAATATCTCTTTAGCAATAATTGATAAAACAAGATATATATTTTGATGTCAGTTCCACCAATCAAGGATTTTAAAATTTTTACTAACTAAACTTTCAGTAGGAAACTCGAAATTTGTAGATAAATAATTATCTAATTCGGGGTTATTAGTTGTCGTATCCCTAGGTTTTTTATTTCGTTGCAATAACCAACGATCCCCAACGCTAAGTCTTATTTGAATTACCGGTTCGCTACTACTAGATTCACCTAATGTTCCTAAGTTATATCTTACAATATAATCATTAAATAACTCAATTAAATCATTTCTTAATTTCGTCATTAATCTTGTAATATCAATTTCATCTAATATTCCTAAATAATCATAGTACGCTTGTAAAGCACCATTCAAACCTTCTAATTTAAATCTATGATCAAAAACAGCAGCAATAAGATAAAGTAAATGAATTTCTCTAAAATAATTCAACAATTTTACCTTCATAGCAGTAATGGCTTCTAACAAAACAATATCATTAGGATCGATACTTTCAGCATGTTCATCGAGAGCACCAACAATATTCAAACTTTCAAGAAGAAATAAATGTGTTGTTGGATAATAAACACCGTTAAAAATTAAAGTAGCTTCATTAAAAGGTTTTAAAATATCTAAAATGTTTTCACAAATATCTCATTGACTAGGATAAAGTGTGACATTTTGAACATGTTGAGAAAAAAAACTACATAATGCATATTTGTATTGAAATGCTTTACATAAAAGAAAATAAGTTGAATTCCAACGTGTTGGAACATCTCTTGAAAATTTAATCGATTTAATACCATTTATTTTACAAAACTTTGTCCATTCTCTCATAACTTGAGAATATGATCAAATACAATTAAGTGCCATTTTAATAGGATCAAGGAAATGTGATAATAATTTTAGACCGTCTTGAACACATAAGTTAAGGACATGACATGTACAACGAATATGAAAAAATCGACCCCCTAAATTTGGTTGACGTAAGGATTTTAAATCATTGATGGATGCAGTATTTGCAGATGCATTATCAAATCCAATTGTTAAAATTTTATCTACTAAACCATATTCATCAAAAATTACCTTTATCATTCTATAAATATTTTGTGCAGTATGTTAGTCATCAAAAACTCTAAATGCAATAAGTCATTTTTGCATGGTAAATGATGCATCAATCCAATGACAAGTCACACCCATGTATGAGTGTGTTTGCCAATGGTCACTCCAAATATCAGAACATATAGAAATACGACCTTTCATCCCTTTAAATAGTTCATTTAAAATAATTTTACCATCTTTATATAATTTAAAAATATGACATTTTGTTGTGTTTCGAGTCATTCTACATGCAGAAGGATTTAAAGCATTATGCACGTAATTAGTAAAATGAAGTTTTTCACCAAAGCTTAAAGAAAGATGTGCTATACAAGTTAATTTCGTAAATTCTTCTATATTTTTTTGCATCAGAATATTTAAATAAATCTACAGCACTCGTACCTCTACTAGATGATGCGTACCTGGCCATTTGAGTTTGCGTCGTATCAATTCCAAGTTCAACCGGATGATGTCTTTCCATGTTCTTGATCATATTGCCGTATCCACTAGAAAATTTGTAGGAAACCCCACAATAGTTGCAAATCGCTCTTGAACTGTCATCGTTTAATTTTTCTAAATGAAAATGAATTTTGAAAACATCCGAGGAACGAGCCTTAACTTCTCTTCTCCGTGATTGTGCACCGACACTAGGGCCACTCTATTGGGTTGGCATATTTGACATGATGTTCTCAGATGAGCTTGCCATTTTTCATTTAAGAAATAAGTAAGAAAAATAAGAAAATTGACTAATTGCGAATGATAATAACTAATTGAATTGAGATTGAGAATAAGAGAATTGTAAAATTTGAGAGAGTTGAGAATTTGGTGTGTTGAAATAATGAAAAATGAATCATATTTATAGAGTTTTAGAATTTTTTTATACCAAAAATGCCCCAAAATATAACCGTTTTATTACCGTTATTAGGGATATATTAGGAATTTATAATTTATAATTTTTTTTATGTCTTAACGACATTTTTTTTATTTAACGGCTACTAGCCGTTGGAGTTAGGGTTCCAACAGGAACCCTACGGTTCCAACCGGAACCGTTGAACCGGTGGAACCGGTTCGGACCGGTTCGAGTTGGGGTAGAACCCCAACCGAACCGGTCGGCCACGGTTCCGGAACGAAAACCGGAACCAGTTGGAACCGGTTGGAACTGGAACGGTTGGTTCCAGTTCCGAACCGGAACCGTGGCCGGGTCTAGTGGAAAAGAATTAACAACTAGAGGAGAGGACCGAAGAACCTTGTGGAATATGACCTAGTAGAAAGATGGATGAAATAGCGAGAGGAAAGATGATTGTCAGGGAAGATGAAGACCGTGGAAAAAGAAAGAGAACCACCCAAAGAAACAGACTCATAGAGGAAGACAGACGAACCCCGAAATCATCCAGTGGCAGTTCATGTTTAGGGGGAGATGCCCTGGAATGATTTCCAGAGAGGGGGCGTGGGTTCCCAATTACAAAGAATGCCTTACCTTAAGTGGAAGACGTGGAAATGGCCGTAGGCAACAGAACGACAGCTCCGAAAGCCACATGAAGAGTTGGTTTCCAGAGAGAGATAAGGAAATGGGATGATAGAATGAAGGGCAGAGCTCAGGATGATTAGAACGCCGATACAATTTCCATATTCTCTAAGGAAATATTGGCGATGGAGTACTCAATGAAGTTCACCATGCCCACGATAGTCGTCTACAAGGGAAACACGGACCCCAAGTACCACATTGATAGTTTCATCTTATTGATGGAGATCTAAGAGGTGATAGGAGAGGTGATATACAAAATGTTTCCTTTTAACTTTGGGAGGACCAGCCACAACTTAATCTAACAACAACAACTCAAATTAATTGTCTTAATTAGTAAGTTTAGATCTTTTAGGATTCTAATTCCCTATTTCCAATAGTTTTAATATTTTAATAATTCAAGTTTTCCTTTCGTAATTAAAATTCTATTAATCTAAGCACTCTTTTTGCAAGTCCAATTGCGGTAGATTAAAATTTATTAATTTTTTTAGCATCTTAATTTTAAATCTGATTGTTCGTCCCTTTTGAACTTTAGAGAACCCAATTATAAATAGTCTGTTTTAGAAGTCAGTAACCATTAATCTCAATTTTGAGGACCCACTCCTCTGCCATGCCCGCACGCGACACTTTTTGGAGTCAACAATAATTTGGCACGTCCGGTGGGACCCACTAGTAAGATGCGGCCAAAGACAAGAAATAATTTTGAGAAAGACATTGCCACATCTTAAGATACAGAGGTTACACCTATAATAGTAGGGCAAGAAGGAAAAGTTACACACATGATGGAGCAAATAGGGAGGAATCTCACTCCTCTTGAAATTCACGAACAAGATAACTAAGCACCAACATGACCTGATGTTGGGGCAACGTGTGATACAGCCTCATCTACGAACATGAATGTTAATGATCTATTTCATTTTGGAGAGATTCTAACAAAATGAAAAGAATGAATGAATGCCAAAAAATAACCTTAAGGGCAATTCGACAGGAAGAGCTTGAGAGGGTATTCCATCAGAGGCTCTTATGAAGCAAATGGCACAGTGTGACCTACGGTTCATGCCATTCCTGCTATTTCTCCCCCAATGGATGAAATGTATCAACCTTCTCACTTGACGGAGGAAGTTGAAGGGTCTATCAGGATTCTTAATACCAATGGACACCAATTTGGTAAGCCTATAGTTCCTCAATAATTATTTGGGGTCACGAATCCAAATAATCATCCTACAAATTATAAAAGGGAGCACATGCAGGAATGGGCCCGATGGGTAATATTTCAATGTTCAACAGAGGAAATCCCCCAACGGTAAAAAGTCGCTATTTTCAAATTAAGCGTGTAATGTTCGGGTGCTTCCAGTAGATCCGTAAAGTTATGTATTGATGTGTTTTAAGTTAATTGTGCTAGAATGTATTGAATTTATATAGTTGGTAGAATCTGAGTGAATTCAGAAGAATTAGATCGATCCGGTGGGATAAGCGAGTTTCCGATAAAACACAGTTTCATGTGCATTGATCTTTAGATGAATGTAATTATAGATATGAGTTAATTACGGTGCGTTGATGTTTAGATGAATGTAATCTGTTGGAAATCTAGCATAAAATATGCGGCGGAAAATTAAATTTTTTCAATTATAAACATAAATTTCCAATCCAAGATCATTATTAATTTTCATGCTTCATGATAATATTTATTTATGAAACATAAATAAAATCATACTTTAAACCTTTAAGCGATCCTCGTAAATTCTTCAGAGTTACCCACACGTTTGGCCTCCAACGGTATCCACACAAAGTAGAGAGTTGAGAATTTTGGATTTCTCAAATCCAATATTATGTATTTGTGTTTTCTTTAATGCTAGCTTAAGAAAAAAGAATTGCTTTAGGGTTTATGAAATTTTGGGAGTATAAAGAATTTTTGCTCAAAGAATATTCAAAATTTTCTTTTATTATTTTTTGCTTGTAGAATATTCAAACCTTTAAGCGATCCTCGTAAAAGGCTAAATCTTTTCAAATTTGCTTCAATTTTTGGTTTTTCTTCACGTTAATGGCAAGGGCTTATTTAGCCTTTTGATTTTAGTTGTTTTAATTCCAATCAAATTAGAATTAATAGGATAAGATTTAATCATATTAAAATAGAAATTTTAATTCATCCTAAATAAATAACCATTATCATTATTTTAATTAATTAAATTAATTAAATAAAATTTATCAATCCTAATCAAATTAGGATACTATAAATCAGAAATTATAATTTAATACAAACACTTTGCTAAATTATATTTCAGCCCCTATACTTTTGGAAAATACAAAATGACCATGTACTTTTTGGAAATTACGAAACAGTCCTTAATTTCTAGATTTGCATTTTGGCCCTAAAGTTTCCAGAATTTCATTTTTATCCATAATTTCTGAAATTACGAATTTATCCCAAAATTTAAGAACTTAACATTTAAGTCCTAAAACTTAAATCTACATAATTTATCATAATTTAAAAATCTAGAATTCAAATTTAAATAGGATACATTTAATCTCAAATAAAGGAAATTATTTCCTATTAGAATAATGATTCTAGTTTTACAATTTTAATGAGATTAAAATTATATTCTAATAAGATTAGGATAAAATAATTTAAGTCCCATAAATAATTAAACATAATAAAACAATATCATACATTTATCCAATAAGATTGGATAATAAAATATTATGAATATTTTAAAGAAATTGTGATGAACTAAAATACATTAGATGTATAAATAAGAGACCTAATTTAAATAGACTTGGAATTTAGCTGATTGTTTGATTGATGCATGTCTAGCTGGTTCTGTCAAAAGGACGATAAGAGCCTAAGAAGTTTGGGTTTTAAGTGGGACCGCTGTGAGCCCTCCACTCTTCTGTGAATCTAACTGGTGCATTCTTTCATTCAAAATGCTTTATTCTAAAGTTTAAAATAAATTAAAAGTAAAATCCCTCTGAATAATTTAAGTCTATAACAATGCCTTCCATTATTATAATCAAAACCAGAACTCTTTGTTATTCTTGGTTACTTGGCCATCGTCAAGCTCAAGTTTAACATCGAATATATTTAGATTATAAATAATGGTTTGACTTAACCAAAATATTTGATGAGTTGGCCCTCGTCATGATTATTTATTTTAGAGGCAAATGTTAAGTTTCATATAAGATATGATGACAAGAGTTTTCATGACATGAGTTGTCAACTTAAGTATCTATGAGTTACATGAGATGTAATTGGTAACAAGTATCTACCCAATTGAACTTAAAAAAAGTGATTAACCCTCGTTGTCATTTTATTTTAAGTAAAATGAGATCATGGCCCACAATAACTTTATCGCTAAGAGGGTTGACAAAATTCAAATAAAATAGTGGGAGTAACCATTAGATTAATAGTCCAAATATCTTATGGTTTTTATCAATGCAATAAACTAATCAAAATTCTATATTCTTCATATAAGTTTCCAAAAAAAACATGAGTAATAATATCTCCCTCCGAAGCATACTTGATACAAATAAGTTAACTAGACCTAACTTCGTGGATTGGTACCGCAACCTAAGAATTGTTCTTAAGCAAGAGAATAAGGTTTATGTCCCGGAACATAATGTGCCACCAGAACCTGTCGAAGATGCAACACAAGAAGAATATAATGCTTGGTTGAAGCATTATGATGATGATGAGCAGAAAATATGTGTGATGTTGGGCTCAATGTTATCAGAATTACAAAAGCAACATGAGTCTATGGATGCGAGCACAATTATAACACATCTCAAGGAGTTGTTTGATGCATCCGCTCGCACTGAAAGATATGAGATATCTAAGGCTCTATTTCGATCCATGATGAAAGATGATTCTTCAGTTAATGACCATATGCTGAAGATGATTAGCTACATTGAAAAATTAGCTGATCTTGGTTTTATCATGGACCATGGCTTATATATTGATCTTGTATTGTAATCACTGCCATAGTCTTTCTCTTAGTTTATTTTGAATTTTCATATGAACAAGTTGGATGCTACACTTCCTGAATTGCTTAATATGTTAAGACTTGCTGAGAAGGACATAAAATCATAGAAATATTTTGTGATGCTACTGAGTGGTTCCAAAAAGTTAAGAAACGACCTAAGAAAGGTTCAAAGGGTAAGACCCAAAAGGCCAACACTCACAAGACCACTGGTGGTGTGACTAAGAATAAAGACAAGGGAAAATGTTTCTTTGGTGAAAAAGATGGGCATTGGAAGAGAAACTGTGCAAAATACCTCGAAGAAAAGAAAAAGCAAGCAGTTGCTTCTACTTCATGTATATTTATGATTGAGGTTAATCTTAATGATAGTAAATCTTCTACTTGGGTATTGGATACTGGTTGGGGTTCTCAAATATGTAACAATATGTAGGGCCTCAAGAAGAGTAGAAGACTTCAAAGAAATGAAGTGGACCTACGAGTGGGAAATGGAGCAAGAGTTACTGCTTTAGCCGCAAGAACTTATTTTCTATCATTACCAAATGGATTAGTTCTAGAATTAGAAAATTATTTTTATGTTTCAGTACTTAGTAGAAATATTATTTCTGTATCTTGTTTGGACAATGAAGGTTTTAATTTTATAATAAAGAACAATTGTTGTTCATTTTCATATGATGATATTTCGTATGGTATTGGATATTTAAGCAATGAATTATATGTTCTGGAATTAAATAACATTATCCTCAATATAAATAAACAAGATAGTTTAAAAGAATCATATCTTTGGCATTGTAGACTTGGTCATATCAATGAAACACGACTTACAAAATGCATAAAGAGGGTTACTTGAACCCCTTTGATTATGAATCATATGCAACTTATGAATCTTGTTTAATTGGTAAAATGACCAAATTGCCCTTTACTGGAAATAGACTATGTGCAACCGAATTACTAAAGCTAGTACATACCGATGTATGTAGCCCTACGTCGATTCAAGCAAAGAGTGATTACTCCTACTTCATAACCTTTACTGATGATTATTCACGTTTTGGTTACGTATACTTAATGAAGTATAAGTCTGAATCATTTGAAAAGTTCAAAGAATTCAGAAATGAAGTAGAGAAACAAACTAGCAAAAATATTAAGACACTCCGATCTGATCGAGGTGGAGAATACTTGAGCTATGAGTTTCAAGACTATCTTAAGGAACATGGCATCATTTCACAATAGAGTCCTCTAGGGACACCTCAACACAATTGTGTTTCTGAAAGGAGAAATCAGACCTTGTTAGACATGGTACAATCAATGATGTCTAGCACAGATCTTCTGACATTGTTCTGGGGACTAGCATTAGAAACCGATGCTTACCTTCCAAATAATGTTCCATCTAAATCTGTTAGCAAAATACCATATGAGATATGGCATGGAAAACGACCCAATCTTAACTTTGTAAAAGTTTGGGGTTATGAAGCTTATGTGAAGCAATCACCTGCTGACAAGCTGGAACCAAGGTCAATTAAATGTAAATTTTTGGGGTATCCAAAAGAAACAAAGGGGTACTATTTCTACGATCTAAGTGAACAAAAGATGTTTGTTTCACAGAATGTTATTTTTCTAGAGAAAAAGCTTATTATAAGAAAAGATAGTGGGAGTAAACTGGAACTTGATGAAGTCCCAGAACCATCAAATGACATTGAATTACCTTCAACTCACAAAAGATTGACGGTGGAATAACCAAAAGTTCAAGAACTCCGAAAGTCTAGTAGAATACAACATGAGCGGGAAGATATAGATCTCTCATGGAAGGTAAACATAATATATTTATCATTGAGAACGATGATCCTACTAGTTATACAGAGGCAATGTCTGACATTGACTCTTCTAAATGGTTTGAAGCTATGAAGTCTGAAAAGAATTTGATGCATACTAACCAAGTTTGGAACTTGGTAGATGCACCTGAATGGATAACTCCTATTGGGTACAAATGGATCCTTAAAATAAAGACAGATGCAGATGGAAAAGTTCAAACCTACAAGGCTAGGTTGGTGGCAAAAGATTACAAATAAATTCAAGGAATTGATTATGATGAAACTTTTTCGCCAGTTGCCATGTTAAAGTCCATTAGGATTTTTCTTGCAATAACAGCATACCATGATTATGAGATTTGACAGATGGATGTCAAAATTACATTCCTGAATGGAAACCTCATAGAGGATGTGTATATGACACAACATGAAGGTTTCATTTCTAAAGAAAACATAAACAAGGTATGCAAACTGCAACGATCCATTTATGGATTAAAACAAGCATCTCGGAGTTGGAATCTTCATTTTGATGAGACAATCAAAGAGTTTGATTTTATCAAAAATGAAGATGAACCTTGTGTATACAAGAAGGTTAGTGTGAGCGTAGTCGTATTCCTAATATTATATGTGGATGACATATTAATAATAGGAAATAACATTCCAATGCTCCAATCAGTCAAACTATGGTTATCCAAGAAATTCTCTATGAAGGATTTGGGAGAAACAGCCTATTTCTAGGAATTAAGATCTATAGAGATAGATCTAAAAGGTTGCGTGGCCTCTCACAATCCACGCACATAGACAAAGTTCTTAAAAGGTTTAAGATGGAAGATTCCAAAAGAGGCTACTTGCCCATGAGACATGGAATCTATCTCTCTAAGGAGATGTGCCCTAAATCTTCTGAAGAGGTTGAGCGCATGAAACAAATCTCATATGCTTCTGCTATGGATCAATCATGTACGCTATGTTATGTACAAGACCTGATGTATCTTACGCTCTAAGTGTTACGAGCATATATCAAGCTAATCCTAGAGAAGATCATTGGATAGCTGTCAAGACAATCCTTAAGTACTTAAGAAGGACTAATGGTGTGTTCTTGATTTATGGAGGATGTTCCGAGCTCAAAGTATTGGGTTTTTGTGATTCTAGCTTTCAGTTTGATAAAGATGATAGCAAATCACAGTCTGGATACTTGTTTACTATGTTTGAAGGTGCAGTAAGCTGGAAGAGTTCTAAAGAAACTACTACAGCAGGCTCAACAACGAAAGCCGAGTACATAGCCGCTTCAGAAGCAGCTAAAGAAGCAATTTGGATAAATAAGTTCATCAGAAAATTTAGGTGTTGTTCCTGACAGTAACAATACGATTTTAATGTATTGTGACAACACCGGAGCCATAACACATGCTAAAAAATCAAGGTCTCGTCATAAATCCAAATATGTTCTTAGACGATATCACCTGATTAGAGAGATAATCCAAAGAGGTGATGTGAAAATAGAGAAGATTCCTACTAAAGAGAACTTAGCAGATTCTCTTACTAAAACACTAACTGAACAGAAACATAATATGCACGCTTAATTGTTTGGTGTAAAATATCATAGAGATTAGCTCTAGTGCAAGTGAGAGATTGTTGGTTATATGTCATAGATCCAATATGGATAAATATGTACTTTTATATTATTGCATTGATTAATAAAATTTGGCAATTTATTTATAAGTATTGTCTATAAGCAATTTTGACTACTTGTAAAATAAAATCATTAGAATGACGATTAAAGAAATTAAATTAAGTTTAATTTATGAGATCCAGTCATTTTTAAATATTCCCGATCGTATGATTATCAACACAGGATATTGATAGATCCAGTTTAAATCGGCATATGTTATGTTTGCTTCCTTATCGAAGGAATGTAGTTGATCTCATAAGCTACTAGTGAATGATTTCACTTAGTCTAACATATGGATGCTTGTTAGAGAACAAGTACATCGAACTGACCCGCTTGAGAACCCATCTGGAGTGTTATCCATATTTCTATGAGATTTCTCTTTGTAACGATAGTATGAATGATCCTTAGACTTGAGGTCTCCATGGTATCTTGTATGTGGATCATATATGCTTTGACATTACACCTCCGTAGTCCATTGCGAGATTGCGCATAGAGTAATGATTGGGCAATATGAAAAGTATATGAAGGTAGTGAGTGATCAATAAAGGATTCACCGTTTTGGATAACATAGAGTCGATATCCCAAGAGACGCAATTTGACATAAGTAATAATATAAGTCCATGGCCATTACGAGTTCCGAAAGGAGTTTCAGAAACTATATATATATATTATCAACTTAAGTCAATATTCGAATAGCCATGATTTAATAGAGTAGACATTTTCCATCCTTTAGAATCGTTGGCGGGATATGTATGAGGCGAAAGGATTGAATCATACGGTAATCGTATACGAAATAGGTTTCACTAAAGTTAATATTCTTTCTTAATTGGGGGTTATGATGTATTGCTATATGCCGCTCTTGATCTATGAAAATTAGTTTCTTAATTAAGGAATTAATTGAGGATAAATTAATTAAATTAATTTATCGAGATTTATGAAATCTATAACTATCTCCATTGTCAACGTAATAAAGAACCTAATGGGTCACACACTTTAAAGTATTGAGGAGTTAATGATAAATTAATAAACTAATTTCTATAGATCAAGAGCGGCATCTAGCAATGCATCATAACCCCCAATTAAGAAAGAATACTAACTTTAGTGAAACATATTTCATATACGATTACCGTATGATTCAATCCTTTCGCCTCATACATATCCCGCCAACGATTCTGAAGTATGAAAAATGTCCACTCTATTAAATCATGGCTATTTGAACATTGACTTAAGTTGATTATATATATATATATATATATATATATATATATAGAGTTTCCGAAACTCCTTTCAGAACTCGCCATGACCATGGACTTATATTATTACTTATGTCAAATTGCGCCTCTTGGGATATGACTCTATGTTATCCGGAGTGGTGAATCCTTTATTGATCACTCACTACCTTCATATGCTTTTCATATTGCCCAATCATTACTCTATGCGTAATCTCGCTATGGACTACGGAGGTGTAATATCAAAGCATATATGATCCACATATAAGATACCATGGAGACCTCAAGTCTAAGGATCATTCATACTATCGTTACAAAGAGAAATCCCATAGACATGTGGATAACACTCCATATGGGTTCTCAAGCGTGTCAGTTCGATGTACTTGTTCTCTAACAAGTATCCATATGTTAGACTAAGTGAACACCTTCACTGATAACTTATGAGATTAGCTACATTCCTTCGATAAGCAAGCAAACATAACATATGCCGATCTAAACTGGATCTATCAATGTCTTGTGTTGATAATCATACGATCGGGAATATTTAAAAATGACCGGATCTCATAAATTAAACTTAATTTAATTTCTTTAATCGTCATTCTATTGATTTTATTTTACAAGTAGTCAAAATTGCTTATGGACAATACTTATAAATAAACTGCCAAATTTTATTAATCAATGCAATAATATAAAATTACATATTTATCACTATTGAATCTAGGGCATATAACCAACATGAAATTATAGATATGAGTTAATTATGATGCTATGATAATGCTTAGATGATTTTGGAAAGTTTCGGAGGGTTCATGATCTTTTCATAGCGTTTTCGAATTTTTTTTCAGAAGATTTTCCTAGTTATATGATAAAAAATAATTTAAGTGTTTCCTAGTTAAATGTGAAATTTATTTTTTTATTTTATTATGTAGTGAACTCTTTTCCTGTTATAATGATTTTTTTGATCTTACATGGATATAAAAGTGTGCATGTATCTCATTGCTTGAACTCGAATTAATTAACAAGCACGACATCCACTGCTGCTTTGTCTTTTGTGTAAAACTAATACAAAATTTAAAGTTAATTTAGTTTGAAAGCGACTTTACTGATGTGTCGTCTTCTCTTTCGTTTTGATACAAGTATTATTTGGTAACTGAATTGTGATTTTTCTTAAAAATAATAAGTAATACTGAAGGGGATTTCAATGAAACGATTCAAAGGGAAGTAATTTGTCTTTCCTAGTTTGTAATTTTTGCCAATTTTAATCTGTATGCCATAAACCCGGCTGGCAGTTCGGTTTGATTCCGGTTCGAACGGCTGTCGGTTCCACGAGTGTGGAACCGGAACCGAACCGGTTAAATAGGTTCGGTTCCGATTCCACACTAAATGTGGGACCGTAATCGGAACCGGAACCGAACCGTTCGGTTTCGGTTCCGGTTACATTCGTTTTTTTTTTTTGCTTGATTGAAAATAAAAAATTGAGATTGATAAAATAATATAATTTAAAATTATGAATTTGAATTTATATTGATAAAATAAAATAATTTAAAATTATGAATTTGAATTTATATAATAAACTTATATTACATAATTACATTAAATTACAAATAAAATTCTTATCTAAAAAAATAAAAAAATTAAATTAAAGAGCTTGAACTTAAATTTTTAACAACTTAAGTTGCCTATGTATCCTCCAGAGTGAGAAGAATCAAAGCTCACGTAATTCCATTATATTTTAAAGATATTTTATTACTGTTATTAGAGATAATTTGAGAAATCCTAAAATTTTTTAATTTTTTTTGGACGGCTCCCTGCCCCCCAGCCCAACGACTACTAGCCGTTGGGGGAACGGTTGGAATCCTAGGGTTCCATCCGGTTCCAACCGATTCGGTTAGGGAACCGAAGCAGTCAGATTCCAGTTCCGGTTTCGGTTCCGGTGAAATCATCCGATTCCAACCAATTCGATTCTTGTTCGGTTCTGATTCGGAATCAGAACCTTTGGCGGGTCTAGTATGCCAATTTTAAGAAATCTGGTTTATTAAAGATACAGACGTCATTTATGGCGTATTTCCTTCAAAAATATCTTGTTGTATTGCGACAACGTTTAAAAAACAGAAAAAACGTGCATTGGCCTTTTCAAAATTTCTTTCTCTCCTCTTTAACCAAAATCACACAAAATTCCCCTCTCTTTCCAAAATCAATATGGGGCCGTTCCAAAATCAATATGGGGCCGTTTGGCGCAGCAATCATAACGTGGGTGTTACGCTAACGTAACTATAAATTAATAAAACGAGTATTTTTAACGTTTTTTTAAAAAATTATAATTTTATCATCCATTTAAATAAATTTATATGAATTTAATTTTTTTATATACCCTTATTTATAATTTCATAACTTCTACTATAACCTATACTCTATATCTAACCAAACAACTTAAAGAGCTTATAAGGTAATTTATACTAGGGGTGACAAAACAAATTAACAAATCAAATTTGTATCGAATCCTAAATGAATCGAATAAAAAAATGATGGATTCGCATTCAAATCGTTTACTAAACGAATCTCAATATTATGATTCGTTTACTAAACGAATCGAATACAAATATTCATTTAATAATGATATCATTTAATGACATATATTATTATAATTTATTTACATTAATTCTTGTAAGTATATACGTATGAAATACTTAATTAATAGATTTACTAAAAATGACTCACCATATATAGACAACATTATTTTTCTATGATAATTAGCAATAACTTCTTGAATTTTAATTAAAAAATAATAATCACTAATAAAAGAAAATAATTAAACGAATCAATGAGCTTAAATTCGTATTCGATTCGTTTAATAGAAGAATCGAATAGAATTGACCCATTTATTAAACGAATCCATTTTTTCAAACTCATATTTGCTTTAAAGCGAATCGAATTGAATGGATAAACGAATCTTAACCCAAATTGCCACCCTAACTTACTCTAGTGTTTGTTCCATATCTTATAAACTAATTTATACTATCAGTACAATACTTTCTACCAAACACTTCCTATACTTCTTAAACAAAGCACGTTTGTATCTACTACATTCGCTCTTCGCGCCACTATCACAACCTTAGCCCCGCACAACATTTGGGTCTTAAAACTTCTATTATTATTACTGTTGATGGTGGTTTTCAGCTCCTAAGAAGTCAGAATCCCTAAGAAGGGTAGAATGAGGATTACAATTAATGGGTAAAAGACCAAGGTTATTGTGAAGATAAGAGGTCAGACAGAGGGGCCGAGCCCGAGGTACATGTTCTATGTGGTCAGGACCGAGGTGGTCAGGATCGAGGGCACTAGAGCACTTGCGAAGATTGACTCGAGGTGTTCAGGAGAGCTTCGACATCAGACTCTCAGGGCAGCCTCGGCATCAAACTCAGCTTTCAGAGCCTCGTGTCGGCCTATGAAATTAGGATCGACTCAGCAGGTCAGACCCGGTCGAGGAAAAGATAAGAGATCAGACTAAACACCGCGAGTCTCAGCACACCGACCCTACTTGTTAGCAGATACAATGGAAAAATGTTACTCGTTTTGACAGACCGACCTGACCTGATGAAAAGATATCAGATTCGACAGTATGTGCATATGTGATGATATAACCGAGGTGGTCCATTACTACTCTCCCGACTTGGTAAAGAAGCCGGGAAGATCTCAGCGTCGTTCAACTCAATATTCCGATTCGGTTACCTAGGTCGGGGCTGCTAAATCTTATGCACATGTATGGATGACGTAAGCCCTACATGAAATCTAGAGCCGCCAGACGGTTGGATGGGCGTAACGTATAAGTAATGAGCAATAACGTGTGAGTTATGAGTAGTTACATCCAAGTAATGAGTATCAACGTCCGAGTAATGAGTAATAACGATAAGGAAACGTGGCCATCGTCATGAATGGCCGTAATGTATGAGTAATCGGCAGTTCAAGTGGCTGACATCATAAGCAGTTGTAATAGTAGAATTTATCCTATTATATAAAGGAATTGAGAACTCATTGTAGGGGGTTGGCTAATTTATTTATTCACTTGTAAAAGAGAGCAAAAAGATTATTGTAAGTAAGACTTAGTAAGAGGTCGGTCAGCCAAGCTAGAGTTAAAGATAGGTTGATCGGATCCGGGGTAGTAATAAAAATACCATTTTCCCTTGTGCCCGTGGATGTAGGTCGGATCCCTTCCGCCAAACCATATTAAATCCTCTGTTTTATCTATCTGTTTTCCATCTTTTGCTAAGTTTATATTTGGTCCCCAAACCAAACAAATTCATAATTGATGAAGATTTTTTCGAGGAGTGGTTTTTCCTGAATTACCCTTGGAATGAAAATCAGCAGTCAACAGTTGGCGCAGTTTGTAGGGATTAAGTACGAAAAGAAACAAGCACGTTAAGACGATGGTAAGAGAGGGAAATCAGAGAAATGCAGAGGCTCCGATGATGGTATGAATGGAGAGGATATAGGAAACCATGCGAAATGAAAGGGATGATGCACGAAAGGAGAGATAAACAACTCAAGCCCTTATGAAGACTATGATGGAATAAATTAACAACTAGAGGAGAGGACCGAAGAACCTGGTGGAATAGGACCTAGTATAAAGATGGATGAAATAGCAAGAGGAAAGAGGATTTTCAGGGCAGACGAAGACCGTGGAAAAATAAAGAGAACCACCTAAAGAAGCAGACCCGTAGGGGAAGACAGACGAACCCCGAAATCATCCAGTGGTAGTTCATGTTTAGGGGGAGGTTCCCTGGAATGATTTCCAGAGAGGGGGCGTGAGGTTCCCGGTTACAAAGAATATTGTACCCGAAGTGGAAGACGTGGAGATGGCCATAGGCAACAGGACGAAAGATCCGAAAGCCACATGAAGAGTTGGTTCCTAAGAGAGATAAGGAAATGAGATGATAGAATGAATGGAAGATCTCGGGATGATAAGAACGCGGAGACAATGTCTCCGTTCTCAAAGGAAATATTGGCGATGGAGTTTCCGATGAAGTTCACCATACCCACGATAGACGTCTACAAAGGCAACACGGACCCCAAGCCCCACTTGTTGGTTTCTATGATTAGTCCCAAGATCATAATGAACAATGAAACATGAATGAATAATAAGAAATATGGCGGAATCATACTTACAACGATCGGTTTAGGATGCGATGAAAAACAAAATGAACTCCTCCAAGAGCTCCTAGAATTCGGCCAAGAGAGAGGTAGAAGCTCCAAGCTTTTCCTTGAGTTTCCAAGCTCTTAAATAGGTTTCCCTATCACCTCTTGATGATCCTTGAAGAGTGCTAGCCCTTAGTGAATTTCTTGCAACAAAGATTCACACATTTTCTTCACAAATTTTGGCAAAGAAATGAAGAAAATTGGAGAGGAAAAACTGTCACTGGTTTCGGTAATTGGAGAGAGGAGGAGATTGTGTGTTTTTGTTTCAAAAACAAATATAAACCATATACCAAAAGTTGTATTAGGTAATAGTCACACAAGCTTTCAATGTTTTGATTTTGGAGTGTAACACACACAATCACAAACTCACCTAAACACATCAACCTAAAGGTAATAAATGTGACATGTGATGTGATGGTTGATGTGACATGTGGGCCCCACTCGATTCCGAATGCGAGTGGGCCCGCAAACACTCCCGGGCTCGGGTTCGCTAATTCCGAATTAACGAACTTCCGTCGCGACGTAATTTAAATCGAATTTAATTAAATAATTATGCCTAGCAAAATTACTATTCACGTCGCTAACGAATTAATTCTAAATTAACTCGTTTGCCCGAATTAAAAAATAATTTTAATTCCGCGTCGAAATCTAATTCAGATTAATATATCAAATATATTATTTTAATGATTAATTCCAAATTAATCTTTCTCTCTCTTCAAATAGTACTTTATCAAAGATAAAGTCTCTTCGCAATTAATCCCAGATTAATTAAGCTCGAATCATACGTCATCGGTGAATCTTCGGGAAGCGACCCAAGAGATCCCTGGATATGTTGGCAGTAAATACGGTCGTCGGACTATTTGAACACGTATGTACCTCGTACTATGTTTTTACCAATTTACGAGACAAGGTTGGCTTCTAGCAAAGTGCCATGCCTACCCAATTCTCCAGAAATATTCTTACTGGAATATACGATCTTTATCAGGCGAAGTATATCGTAGTATTGTGTATTGCGATCCAGTATCGGATGTCACGTGCAAGGCCTGGGGCTGGAATAGTGTCTGCCCCGTACGAAGCACATATCAGATATCAAGCAACTAGTCTCTTTGAATCGGATAATCATGACCTAGTCATATTATCCCGATGGTTGCAACACAATAGAGAACCAGTTCTGAATCTCTGTGTGATCATCATCTCCATATGTTTGAAGTGATACTTCCGTCTTGACATCACATCCAATACACTACGATTCTCAATAAACCCAGAAGAGGCGTACACAGAATCTGTTAAAGCCCTGGACGACCAATACCAAAGTTTACCGATTGTCGTAAGTACTAGCGATGCAAGTCTCAGGTTAAGACCAAATACACCTACCCTGAAGCGGACTCCCATAGACACATATACATACTACCAATGGGATTCCGCGGGGTCTATCCAGAGCGAAGCTGTTTTTCGTACCATCGGTAAAACACAACCTCCTATCGCACTTGCATAAGTATCCAATACTTAAATATGTGAGAACTATGCCGTTATGCCTTCACAACGCGCACAAGTGTAATACTAGTCTATTCCGCATTATCGATGTCCAATCTCGATAATACTACGACTAGGGATATTTAATGATTAAACCTTTATGGATTGATACTGTCTCATATCATCTCAATCCGGAACTAATCATATGGAATTTTACCATTTATATATGAAAGTAAATAAATTACAAAACGGTAAAAGGCAATTTCATTACTACATAGTTAATTTTGTACAAAAACACAATTTCTTTTACAAAACAGTGACGCTATGGGTCATAACTGTCCAACAATCTCCCACTTGGCCTATAGCCAGTCACTCAAGCATCTAATACCTGAACTATGTACATGTCGCTCAAACTTTTGCTGAGGAATAGCTTTCGTCAGCGGATCTGCCATATTGTCATCTGATGCGACCTTCTCGACCTTCACATCGCCACGATGTATGATCTCACGAATCAGATGGAAATATCGAAGAACATGCTTGGATCATTAATGAGACCGCGGTTCCTTAGCCTGCGCTATAGCTCTGTTATTGTCACAATACAATGGAACAGGCTCAGCTGCTAACGGAACTACTCCTAATCCAATTAGGAATTTTCGGATCCAAACTGCTTCCTTTGCTGCTTCAGCTGCAGCAATGTACTCCGCTTCTGTTGTTGAATCGGCAATAGTCTCTTGCTTGGAAGATTTCCAGCTCACTGCTCCGTTATTCAAACAAAATATGTACCCAGATTGCGACTTACAGTCGTCTTTGTCGGTTTGGAAACTTGCATCGGTATACCCTGTTACCTCAAGTTCTCCATCTCCATAGATTAAGAAATCATCCTTAGTTACTTTAGGATATTCTTAACCGCCATCCAGTGACCTTCACCTGGATCGGCCTGATAGCGACTACACATGCTCAAAGCATAGAAGACATCAGGTCGCGTACATATCATGGCATACATGATCGATCCGACTGCCGAAGCGAATGGTATCCGACTCATGTTGTCTCTCTCATCTTGAGTTTTAGGACACATGTCCTTAGATAGATAGACGCCATGTGACACTGGCAACAGTCCTCTCTTGGACTGATCCATGTTGAATCTCTTCAACACTTTGTCAATGTACGTGCTCTGGGAGAGTCCAAGCAGCTTTCTAGATCTATCTCGGTAGATCTTTATTCCCAGAATAAAGGCTGCTTCTCCCAGATCTTTCATGGAGAATTTCCATGAAAGCCAAGCTTTCACCGACGTTAGCATGGGAATGTCATTGCCTATAAGCAATACATCGTCAACATAAAGGACAATAAAAGTCAGTCATTTCCCACTAACCTTCTTGTATACACAAGGATCATCTTCGTTTTGAATGAAATCATATTCTCTTATGATCTCATCAAAACGTTGGTTCCATGACCGCGATGCTTGCTTCAGTCCATAAATGGACCGATTTAACTTACAAACCTTGTTTGCAAGTCTAGGCACGATAAAACCGTCAGGCTGTTGCATATTAACATCCTCTGAAAGGTTTTCGTTAAGGAAAGAGGTTTTAACGTCCATCTGCCATATCTCGTAATCGAAATATGCAGCAATTGCAAGCATTATCCGAATGGATTTAATCATGTCAACGGGTGAGAAAGTTTCATCGTAATCGACACCATATTGTTGACGATACCCCTTCGCTACAAGCCTAGCTTTGTAAATTTGTACGTTGCCATCCATGTCAGTCTTCTTCTTGAAGACCCATTTGCATCCAATAGGCTTTACGCCTTCTGGTGCATCAACCAGTGTCCAAACTTGGTTGGTGTACATGGAATCCATTTCGGACTTCATGGCCTCTTGCCATAAAGCGGAATCGATATCTTGTATCGCTTCCTCATACGTAGCCGGTTCGTTATCCTCAATAAGATTAATATCTACATGAGGTGAGATCAGAAACCCATACCTCTCAGGTTGTTTCCTGACTCTCTCCGACCTAGGCGGTCATTGTGTAATAGAAGATTATGGTACAGTCTCATCCCGGATGGACTGTTCTTGTTTCGTTGAGGATTCTATGCAAGGAACAGTATCACTCCGATTTTCATCGAGTTCTACTTTCCTCCCACTAACCACTGCATTTAGGAATTCCTTCTCAAGGAAAACCGCATGTAGAGCAACAAATACTTTGTTCTCTCGTGGGGTGATAGAAGTAATATCCTTTGGTTTCCCTAGGATATCCTACGAATATGCATTTATCAGATTTGGGCTCAAGTTTGGTACCTTCCAAATGTTTGACGTATGCCCAGCATCCCCAAATCTTCAGGAATGAGAAACCCGATTTCTTTCATGTCCATATCTCATATGGTGTCTGTTGTACAGACTTTGAAGGAACCTTATTCAAAATAAGAACTGCAATGTTTAATGCATGTCCCCAGAAGGAAATAGGTAGCTCAGTGCGACTCATCATAGACCTAACCATATCCAATAAAGTTCGGTTTCTCCGTTCGGACACACCGTTTAATTGCGGTCTTCCAGGAGGAGTCCACTGTGAAAGAATACCATATTCTTTCAAGTAATCTAGAAACTCATTGCTCAAGTATTCGCCACCACGGTTCGACCGTAATGTCTTTATACTCTCGCCGGTCTGTTTTTCAACTTCGTGTCGAAACTCTTTGAATTTCTCAAAAGTTTCCGACTTGTGTCTCATAAGATACATATAACCATAACGCGATGCATCATCCGTAAAGGTTACGAAGTATTGGTATCCACCTCTAGCCTGACTAGACATGGGCCCACATACGTCACTATGAACGAGGGCTAACAGTTCAGTGGCGCGTTCACCTTTACCGCTAAAAGGTGATTTAGGCATTTTGCCTAATAAGCAAGATTCGCAGACGTCATATGAATTTGGATCAAATCCGTCCAAGTACCCACTCTTCAAAAGTGTGGATATGCGAGTCTTGTTTATGTGTCCCAGACGACAGTGCCACATATAAGTTTCATCTTTGTTACTCATTTTGATCCTTTTGTTTGTTATATTATATGTTGGAGATAGATTTATATTCAAAATATAAAGACCATTATTTACAACAGCAGTGCAAATTTCTACATCATTTTTATACATAAAACACCCAGTGTTTCTAAATACAAAAGTATACCCACATTGGGTTAACATAGATACAGAAATAATATTCCTAGTCAAACTAGGTACATAATAACAGTCATTAAGTTCAAGTACATGCCCCGAGGGCAGTTCTAAAACAAAAGTGCCAACAGCCAAAACGGTGAGTGGTGCCCCATTTCCGACGCGTAGATCAATCTCCCCTGAGTAGGGGTGTGTATCGGTCGGTTCGGTCGGTTAATCCTTGATTTTTTAACCGTAACCGAAATTTTTCGGTTAAATAAAAGTGTGACCGATTTAACCAATGTATAACACATAACCATTAACCAATTAACCATATATTTCGGTCGGTTATGGTTAATTCGGTTATTAACCAATCCAATAAATATAAATTCATCAATTTTCAACAAAACAATTTAACACAATTACACAAATATAAATTCATATTTATCAAAAGACAGCAAATTATAAGATAATTTATCACAAATATAATTCATCAACTCATCAAGTATTTTTGAGAAGACAATCAAGAAAGTCATAAGACAAATCAAAATTACATTACAAAATCCATCAAAAATACAAACATAATAGGTGTTCAACAACTAATAAATAAGAAATTTTCATTAATCATCTTCAAAGTCAGCAACTCAGGACCTCAGTCTTCACCTTGATTCATTTCCACGAATGGTCATCCAATCTGAAACAGAAAAGAAAGTGAGAAAATACTTGAATGTAGGTAGTAAAAAAAAACAGAATTATCCTACAAAACATAACAAATCATGAGACAATTACTGTTGTAATACTATTGCTGTCATAAGGTCCATTTTTCAGGCCGCCACTGGATCCATGATCCACCTAAGACAACTTAAGCTAACTTTTGATTGTCATATTTGACAAGAACAACAAAGACAGCTTTTTCCAGGATCCTATTCTAATATTTGAGCATGTAGTTGAAGATCTGTCAATATCTTTACATATAAATAACTCGAGATTCTAATAAATCAATGATTCTAATAATTTCTACGCATAGTCAGCTGATCTAAGATTATTATTATAAAATTAAAATAGATTTGGACTAGTGACATCAGCCAACGAGCTTATAACATGAAGGCTGCTTTAAAAAAAATTGCTATATGTTTCTTCGTAGGTCTCTGCTATTCTTCCATTAAGAAAGGAACAAGACATATGTTTCAGCCAAAAGAGATAGATTCCTCATTTTAACTTATCAATTAATTACTTCAGATACCTTTACCAACCAAGTCACCCCACAAAACGAGCTTATCATAATTTTTTAAAAAAATCATGAAACATCAGACAAAGTGAAGCCAACAATACAAACCCATTTTCCTACTATCTTAGACGTGGTTTTTTTTTTTAAAAAAAATTGTTTAATTCAAGCCAAGATGAGCGACAAATAATCAAAGTTGCTATCAGAGTTAAGTGAGTATGTGTGAGTACCTGGCGACGGCAGCTGGAGCCTTAGAACTTAGAAGGAGAAAATTAGAAGAAGAAAAGAAGCAAAGGTTTTGTGATTTTGGGGGTTTAAAATTTTGTGTGTAGGCAGTAGGCGGCTGGAGAGGGGATGTGGGTTGGAAATTAGGGTTTTTATGTATTAGTTTTGGTTTAGGGTTTTGATATAATATATATATTGGTTAATCGGTCGGTTCGGTTATACGAATCTCATAACCGTAACTTAACCGATTAACCGAAAAAGTAAAAAAATTTAACCGCAATAACCGATTTAACCACAATAACCGAACCGTAATAAAAAAAATGAGTCAGAACAGTTTGGTTAATCGGTTAAAATCGATTAATGCACACCCCTACCCCTGAGGCCAGTCTCCTGCTAATCCGCAGATCCTGCACATCAGTACATATATGAGTACCACAACCAGAATCAAAAATCCAAATTTTAAAACTAGAAGTAGTCATGTTTATTTCAATAACAAACATACCTGAAGTCGGTTCCTTGCCCGCTTTTATCTCCTTCTGGAGCGCCTTGTACTCGCGGCAGTCACGTTTCCAGCGACCCCGCTTGCCGCAATGGAGGCAAACATCCTGAGATTTGTCCTTAGGCTTCCCAGAAGCCTTTGACGATTTGGCCTTGCCCTTTCTTTTATGCTTCTTCTTCTTCACACCTCCAGTCGCCTTGGGCCCAGCCCTCGGTGTCTGAGATGTCGAAGCAAAGTGCGCCTCGCGCTTGTTGCCCTTAACCATCTCCCTTTCAGCTTCATTGAGAATTGATAACAACTCTCCAAGAGTATCATCAGTGTTCATCAGGTTATAGCTTATGATGAACTGTTTCCAAGTGTCGGGGAGAGATTGCAAGATCATATCTATGGTAATCTCAGCCTCTAAGACTATCCCCATCTTAGCCAGCTCATCTATGTCAGCAATCATCTGAACCACATGGGACTCAACAGACATGCCTTATGATAGACGTGAACGGAAGAGCTTCTTTACTAACTCATATCTCTGCGACCTTCGGTTAGATCGGTGAAGATCTTGCAACCTCACCAATATGTTATAGGGATCCAAGTCCATGTTCTATCGACGGAAATGCTGAGTCATAGGAGCAAGTATAATTGACTGAGCAGTTTCACAATCATCGCTGTAAGTCTTCCAAAGCTCCAGCTCAAGTAGCTCATCAGGTTTGGGCTTAGGCCCAAGAGGTCTCTGTATAGTATATAGCAGCCTCTCGGCTCCAAGGACAATCCTCAGATTCATTTCTCAATCGGCAAAGTTCGTGCCCTTGAAGACATTTTTGCCCATGATAATGTCTCGGACATTTCCCTTTCCAGTCATCTTGATTACGATAGTCCAACTATCTAATCAACGATATTTGGGTACAGTCTAACTGTTACAAGAAAAATAACATTATATTAGTCCAACTAATAAAATAATTTTGACGAAATAATTTGAAAGCGCGTAAAGCTAAGTATCTGAATCAAATTGCAAATTCAATACTAGCCTCCCACTATTTTTCAGCGAGCCTCTAACCCTATGTCGAGTACTCGGGAAACCTAGTTTCCTAGTGGGCTAGGATCCCGTTAAATAACACACAACTTTGACTTTGGCCAACAAGCTGTATGAAACTTAACTATGTAGATCTCGAAGATCAATTGGATCTCATCCAATTCCTAGATCCGGTAGGTGAACATCCAAGTCCGAAACATATATAAAATATATATGCCAATATATCCAATATATTTTCCTAACCATTTTCCTCTGAATCAACTAAGCCTTGGCTTTGGCACAACAAGCTTAATAATTCCAGTTAAGCGGGACCCATTGACATGGAAAGTTTCATAATCAATGTCGATGGACAAGAAGTGATCTTGACTTTGGCCAACAAATCACGACTTGGACAAGACACCGATATGGAACAAAACTCTCATGATTCAAACACATCCGCAATTGACAAAGGTCTTGACTTTGGCCAACAAACCAATGCCAACTTTGGATATTGAGTAAGAATCACTCAACGGAAGGAAAAACGCTTAATATGATTTGAGGGTTTTTCGCGTAAATTGGCAACCAATTTATTATCTTTGTTAAGGTCTCATCATACACCCTTAAGCATGCTTCTAAAACATCATAAGGCGCGAAAAGTAAATTAATAACGATATGCAGATGGATATTTAAACAGATTGTTCCTAGAACAAATCACTCCATTTCATCTCCCCGGCTAGCACTATTATACTTCTACCCAATTACATAATACAATATTAGAAACCTCATTAACATTGAGGGGAATTAGGTGAAAGAGAATACAAAGAGATAATAAGAGATAGGGCTGGACACGCAGGTCCAATTTATAAATTCCAAATTTACAATAATTTCCAAAATTACCCTTTCCCTTCTAATATCCATCCGATATACGCTATTCATTCAACACATCCATAAATTCATTCATAGCATGCAATACAACCAATCTAATCCAATTAATTAGTCTTTAATTATGTGACCATCCAAGGTTCAAACAACGATTTGATTTTGCGCGAGTCCAACTCGTTTGAGAATAAGTACTCAAAGTACGAATTCTAGAATTATATTGAACTACTCGTTAAATCTAATTTAAGTCGTATTCAATACTAATTCTATTATTTAATTCCAAATTAATTATTTACACTTTTTAATGCGCTTTAGTGACTTAGATTCCAAATCTAATCTTATCGGGTCTCAAAGCCCAATTAACATCCAATGTTCGTTTAATTAAAGTCCGATGGGCTTTCAATTGATTTCATAAGGCATGGGCTTTGGTCAATACGGGTCAAACCCAATTACCAAGCCCAAGTAAGGAATCACCCTCATTTGCCATAAAACCAATATCAAGCCCATAAGGCCCAATTAAACTTTAAAGCCCATTTATTACATTTTAACTTAATGGAATGATTTAGGCCCAATTTGGATCCAATCCAATTGGCCTAAACCAACTTGGCCCAACCAAGCCCATTATGCCCAAATATAATAATTTCAAGCCCAATTTCAAAATTAAGCCCATTAACCAAATTTTAAAAATTCCAAATTTTATAACTTAGTTAATTAAAGTGTAATACATCAATTAATTAATTAAATCAATATTTCCAAAATATAATTTACCAATTAATTATGTATCTCATTGTTTAATTATTGTCCAATAATTTTTGAATAAAAAAACAAGTCCATTACATGCCATCATGCTCTCGGCCAAGGTAAGGATTTTAAGTCCGATTTCGTTTTTCAATCCGATCGAATTAAAAATCGACTTTTCATTCGTTTCAACTCATCCAATGATCATCAAAACAAAAAATTCCAAGAGCCTAGGGTAAAGCATACATTCGGCCAAGCCTAATGGTGGGGCAAATTTTGATCCAATCATAATTTGTTGAAATTGATCCAATCACATCTCATTTCATCAACATACAAGCATACTCAACCATTCAATTTAATCAAATCATGCTCACATGGATTTTCCCCAAATTTTACCCTAAAACATTTCATGCTCATTATAGGCTTAATGATAGCATTGTTGGTTTCTATGATTAGTCCCAAGATCATAATGAACAATGAAACATGAATGAATAACGAAGAAATATGGCGGAATCATACTCACAATGATCGGTTTAGGATGCGATGAACAACAAAATGAACTCCTCCAAGAGCTCCTAGAATTCGGCCAAGAGAGAGGTAGAAGCTCCAAGCTTTTCCTTGAGTTTCCAAGCTCTTGAATAGGTTTCCCTATCACCTCTTGATGATCCTTGAAGAGTGCTAGCCCTTAGTGAATTTTTTGCGACAAAGATTCACACCTTTTCTTCATAAATTTTGGCAAAGAAATGAAGAAAATTGGAGAGGAAAAACTGTCACTGGTTTCGGTAATTGGAGAGAGGAGGAGATTGTGTGTTTTTGTTTCAAAAACAAATATAAACCATTTACCAAAAGTTGTATTAGGTAATAGTCACACAAGCTTTCAATGCTTTGATTTTGGAGTGTAACACACACAATCACAAACTCACCTAAACACATCAACCTAAAGGTAATAAAGGTGACATGTGATGTGATGGTTGATGTGACATGTGGGCCCCACTCGATTCCGAATGCGAGTGGGCCCGCAAACACTCCCGGGCTCGGGTTCGCTAATTCCGAATTAACAAACTTCCGTCGTGACGTAATTTAAATCGAATTTAATTAAATAATTATGCCTAGCAAAATTACTATTCACGTCGCTAACGAATTAATTCTAAATTAACTCGTTTGCCCGAATTAAAATCCAATTTTAATTCCGCGTCGAAATCTAATTCCGAATAATATATCAAATATATTATTTTAATGATTAATTCCAAATTAATCTTTCTCTCTCTTCAAATAGTACTTTATCAAAGATAAAGTCTCTCCGCAATTAATCCCAGATTAATTAAGCTCGAATCATACGTCATCGGTGAATCTTCGGGAAAGAGATCCCTGGATATGTTGGCAGTAAATACGGTCGTCGGACTATTTGAACACGTACGTACCTCGTACTACATTTTTACTGATTTACGAGACAAAGTTGGCTTCTAGCAAAGCGCCATTCCTACCCAATTCTCCAGAAATATTCTTACTAGAATATACGATCTTGATCAGGCGTAGTATACCATAGTATTGTGTATTGCGATCCAGTATCGAATGTCACGTGCAAGGCCTGTGACTGGAATAATGTCTGGCCCGTACGAAGCACATATCGGATATCAAGCAACAAGTCTCTTTGAATCGTATAATGATGACCTAGTCATATTATCCCGATGGTTGCAACACAATAGAGAACCAGTTCTGAATCCCTGCGTGATCATCATCTCCATATGTCTGAAGTGATACTTCCGTCTTGACATCACATTCAATACACTACGATTCTCAATAAACCCAGAAGAGGCGTACACAGAACCTGTTAAAGCCCTGGACGACCAAAACCAAAGTTTACCGATTGTCGTAAGTACTAGCGATGCAAGTCTCAGGTTAAGACCAAATACACCTACCCTGAAGCGGACTCCCATAGACACATATACATACTACCAATGGGATTCCGCGGGGTCTATCCAGAGCGAAGCTGTTTTCCGTACCATCGGTAAAACACAACCTCCTATCGCACTTGCATAAGTATCCAATACTTAAATATATGAGAACTATGCCGTTATGCCTTCACAACGCGCACACGTGTAATACTAGTCTATTCTACATTATCGATGTCCAATCTCGATAATACTACGACTAGGGATATTTAATGATTAAACCTTTATGGATTGATACTGTCTCATATCATCTCAATCCGGAACTAATCATATGGACTTTTACCATTTATATATGAAAGTAAATAAATTACAAAACGGTAAAAGGTAATTTCATTACTACATAGTTAATTTTGTACAAAAACACAATGTCTTTTACAAAACAGTGACGCTATGGGTCATAACTGTCCAACACCACTTTGATATGTTCATCTTATTGATGGAGATCCAAAGGGTGGTGATATACAAAATGTTCCCTTTAACTTTGGGAGGACCGCCAATCCTTTGTACATCACTTCAAATGATCTTGCGTACTAAGGAAGGCAGTGGGATCTTTGAGGATGATGAAACAGGGAAATGACGAGCCACTAAAGAGCTTCATTGACGGGTACCATAATTTAGTGCTCGAGGTTGGGGCATATGAATACCAGGAAGCATTATAGAGTTTTTAAGGATTCTTGAGAGTCAGGAAGCTATGTTCCCACATGAGAATCTAGGAGATACCGGAATACGCTGTAGCTTTGGAACATGCAAGAAAGTTTGTATTACTGGAAGAAAATGAGAAGATAGCTCGGGGAGGATTCCCTCGAAAATCGAAAGTGCTAAGGCAAAAAAGTCAGTGTGAAATGGTCGGGAATCAGAGAAGACCAGCTCCGAGGTAGAGGGAGTTCAAGCCGATAACTCAGCTTAATCCAGTGTAAGAAGGGAGACCCCGATCAAGGTCACTCAAATCAACGGAGGAGCAACATACACTGCCCTGAATAGACTATTGGCCTAGATTTCCTGAGAAATTCAAGACAAAGTGTGGGACACAGAAACTGGACGACGCATGTTGTCATAGGCTCGCGGCCTAGTTGGGAGTACGGAGTAGCCCGCGGGGGACTAAACCGGAGAATAATGGAGTCGCCACTCGGTGTGAACTGGGAAAATGAGATTTAAGGCCGCACTCACCCCTCGCAAGGGAAGACCTCAAACCGTTGGGTTCAGAATGGCCCCTTACTTATGTCACTTGTAATGAAAGGATTTGTGTAATAATTTAATCAAGCTTAAGTAACACTTATTTTCAAGAGTATCATGCTTCTAAATTCACATGCACAAAAATAAATCTTACACCTAAATTTGCATATATTTCACATCTAAGATTGCATGCTTGAAAGTACATCAAAGTAGCAACGAACATACAACTTCATTGGCATATTGTATTCATGGAAACACAAGCACACACTAACCACACAAGCATACATAAAGGCGAATCAAATAATGGCGAACATGTGATTTCATAGACATATCATAAACAAATAGCCATTACATGTCCATGCACAAATAAAAGAGTCAATTAAGTACATAATGCAAAAAGACACTTAAGGATGCAATTAGGCATTAAAGTGAGCATACTATGACGTGGTGCAAAAGAAGATAACTAATATGGACACAAGCACACATGTGAGCACTTTTCCAAGTGGTACGTGGAATTGTATCCCAAGTACAGACTGCACTACAGTCCATTCGGAATCGGCTACGGAATTTATGTCTGGGTTTCCATCCGATATACCACAAGAAATAATACTCAAATGCTATCATAACATGGATATATGAATCGTAATACGTTAAGCCAAGACTAAGGTAAATGATGCAACCAATGGAATAAACATGCTTTTCATTATGATGCGTACAAAGATAAGAATGACTATATGGGATTTCATAATACATGCATGAATGGTATAGTTGGCTTTACGCGCGGGCTGAGGCTAATCGGTGGCATTTAGGGCGTGGTCTTGTGAGTGAGGCGAATGGCTTGTGGGTGTTGAAGTTTCAAGTGTGCGCGATTTGGGGGCAGTGCAGTGAGGGTGTTTGCGTGGGTTTAGGGTGACTCGTGAGTATGGGACAATGGCGTGAGTGGGGCTAAAGGATTTTGTGCAGGTTGTGACGCGTTTATGGGCTCTTTAGGCGGTGGGGGCAGTGTGCTACATGCGTGAGACTATGCTTGGCAGTGCGTGAGAGGGGACTGACTTGCGTGAATTGGCTAAAGGGGGTATATGTGTGATGAGGCTGGGCGTGCATGTATCTTGGTTTTATTTTGCGTGAATAAAGGAAAGTGCAAGGGCTGAGAATATGGGTACACCAATGACAATAGGTCGAGCCAAGACAGGGATAGATGATGCAATCAATAGATGAAAGACACGGAAAATATCGTGGTAAAGGTAGCCTTTTAGGCTTTTCTTCCCCCAAATGGAGAACCTTTTAATCCAACAAAATAAGCCCATGCACCTTTCGTTACAATGCGTACAAAGATAAATATAACTATATGAAATTTCGTATACCCGATTGAACACATCTTACATTCAACCGAGTATATATCAACCGGCGCGGAAAAGCATCGTGGTAAAGGATTTTAACCCCTCCAAATAGGGGACCTTTAATCCGACTTACTAAGCCCATGCGCTCGATCGCATCATGCATACAAAAATAAAGACAATCATATCAAACTTAGTATGCCCGATTGAACATATCTTACATCCAACCGAACACACATCAACTGGCGCGGCAAAGCATCTTGGTAAAATGATTTTAACCCCTCCAAATAGGGGACCTTTAATCCGACTTACTAAGCCCATGCGCTCGATCGCATCATGCATACAAAAATAAAGACAATCATATCAAACTTAGTATGCCCGATTGAACATATCTTACATCCAACCGAACACACATCAAGCGGCGCGGCAAAACATCGTGGTAAAGGATTTTAACCCCTCCAAATAGGGGACCTTTAATCCGACTTACTAAGCCCATGCGCTCGATCGCATCATGCATAAACAAGTAACATGCGGAATTCAAATGACGAAAAATAAATAAATCAAAGCCACATAAAACAAAAGAAGGTTCCGTTTACTCAAGCGGTACGTGGAGTTGTATCCCGAGTACAGATCATACTACCGTCCATTCGGAATCGGCTATGAAATTTATGTCCGGGTTTCCATCCGATATACCGCGAGAGTTGACACATCTTTCATTTTATTCCAAGGCCACAACATACAATATTTCATAATACATGCATATTTATCTACTCAAGGGCCACACCATGCATTTCCACATAATCTTGCGAACAATACTCAATAAATAATGAAAATAAAACAGAAAACGAATATGGAAAATACCCTCAGGTCTAACCTTTTTTGCCTACTTTCGGACTTGCGTTTCGCGGAGATCGGAAGGGTAAAGCTCCTCCACTTCTCTGGTTCACTGGTTTAGCGTCTTAGCTCACTGTTTTGTTGTTTTGCTTGCTGTTTCGCCTCCGTTTTGCTGCTGTTTCCTCTGTATTTTTTGCTCACTGTTTTGACATTTCAATGGACTGTTTTGGGTGTTTTTTGTGGGTTTTAAGTGCAGTTTTTTGTGATTATCTTAAGGATTATAAGTGCAGTTTTTATGTTACTGTTTTAAGGATTTTAGGGACTGTTTTAAGAGGATTTTGCTGCTGTTTGGGGGTGATTTGGGCTGCTGTTCAGGCGTTTTTTAGGGGGTGTAGGGGCTGCTATTTTCGGTGGAAAGGGGGTGCTGTTTTGGGCGTTCTTTAACGGCTGTTTGGGGCGTGTTTGGGCTGCTGTTTGGGGGTATATTTTCGGTGATGGAGGGCTACTGTATGGGGGAGATTTTTGGTGATGTGTGGAGGTTTATGGGTTGCTGTTTTCAGTTATGGAGTGGATGAGATGAAGAGAATTGTTTGTGTTCTTCTTGTTGCTATTGCCGTGAGTGGCTAGGGCTTTTTGTGTTGTGATTTGCGTGTGAGTTATGTGTATGAGCTAGGGGAGTGCATGTCTTGGTTAGAGGTTGTTTATATAGAGAAGGGTTAGGGCTACTCCTTGTCTCACAAGGAAGGGATTTGATTTGGTGTCTAAGAAGGAAAGCAATTGATTTGATGGAGACAAGATTGGTTTAGATTAGGAAGTTAATATATTTAAATTGGTTTTGAGTGATTTAATTAGGCATAACATCTTTTTAATTTAGTATGTGATTTTGTTTAGTTAGGAAGTTAATATATTTGATTTGTCTAAATTAGGTATGATTATATTTTATGTTTTATTTAATTGGTAAATGGTTTAAATATTTTATTTAATTCAAATACATTATCTAATTAATATTTAATTTAATATTTTATTTAATTTGGGTGATGGGCGTGTGGGCCTAATGTGGTGTGGGCTTGGTTTGGTTTGGCTTGGCTTGGTTTGGCTTGATGAGTGGTTTAGGCGTGTATGGGCTTGGTTTAAAAGGGTTTTGTTTTTTTTTTTTGTCTGGGCCAAAGGTGATCTAAACGGAGGTCCAACAAGTGAGCTTGACGCTAAATAAGTGAACAAGGATCTAATGAAATACCGATTCCCTTCCGACGACCGTTTCTCGCAATATCCTTAACTAAAAAGGTAGTGCCTCCAACTGAGACTCATCATCAGGTTTCACATGTAAAAATACAATGCCTACAGTCGCCCCCACTTTGATGGGACTTGTGCAGTGTGTGACTTTGAACAATCCTATCAAAGTTATGCAATGCATTTTCACTTACCTGGCTCGTCTGCTGCCTCGAGCTGAGTTGGTGCTGCAGTGGACCTCGATCCTGGGACGCATCCCACTAACTGCAACCGACAACGGGGGCACCTCGACCCAACACCGCTGACAATAGGGACCTCTCGTCCTCGAACTGATGATGTAGTGGGCGCCTCGACCCTGGGTACCTCGACCCAGAACTACAACTGATGATGCAGTGGGCCCTCGACCTTGGGATGCATCCCGGAACTGCAACTGTCAACAGGGGTACCTCGACCCTGGGACGCATCCCAAAACTGCTGACGATGTGGGCCTCGCCCTCAAGCTGATATGGGCCTCGCCCCCAAGCTGACATGGGCCTCGCCCTCAAACTGACATGGGCCTCACCCCCAAGCTGACATGGGCTTCGCCCCCAAGCTGATAGGGGCCTCGCCCCCAAGCTGACATGGGCCTCGCCCCCAAGCTGACATGGGCCTCGCCTCCGAGCTGATATGGGCCTCGCCCCCAAGCTGACATGGGCCTCGCCCCCTGGGACTCATCCCTAAGACTGAAACTGCGTTGATGCTGTTTGGCTCATTTCTGCCGCTCTCTCTTTTCTTCGAACCTACGAACACAAAACCAAGAAAAAAACACGAAGAGAATGCAATGTTACGTGTATGCATGAATGATTTTCTTATCCCGTTGGGTTAGGTCTTCTACCAATTTCCTTGGTGACCGCTCAGTCTTCTCTCCCTCAGCCAAATTACTGCTTCAATCTGTCTATATTGATCGGCTCGGTGAACTCGTTCCCCTCCAAGTCTGATAGCTTCACTGCTCCATTTCCCATTACCTTCTGCACTATGTAAGGTCATTCCCAGTTAGGTCTGAACTTTCCTCTTGGGTCTGTCGTCGACGGCCTTGATTGCTTAAGTACCAAATCACCCTTTCTGATCTTGGTGGGGCGTACTTTCTTGTTGAATGCTCGGGCTAGTCTCTTCTGATACAACTGCATGTGATACAAAGACTTCCTTCTCTTCTCATCCAATAGTGCTAACTGATCAAACCTCTGTGCGGCCCACTCATGTTCCGGTAATTCTGCCTCTGCTAATACCCTCATAGACTGTATTTCCACTTCTACTGGCAATACTGCTTCCATTCCATAGACCAAAGAGTAAGGTGTAACCCCTGTTGCTGTTCTTACTGATGTTCAGTACCCCCACAAAGCATATGGTAGTTTCTCGGCCCAATCTCTGCAGTTCTCTGTCATCTTGGCTAAAATCGTCTTTATAGTCTTGTTGGCTACCTCAACTGCCCCATTTGCCTGCGGTCTGTACGGTGATGACTTGTGGTGGCCTATCCCGTACCTCTGTAACATTGCCTTCGTCTCTCCTTGAAACTGAACTCCGTTGTCTGTCACTACATGATGCGGCATACCATACCGACAAATGAGGTTCCGAGCTATAAACTTTGCCATATGTTTTGCTGTAACATTGCAGAATGATTCGGCTTCCACCCACTTCGAAAAGTAATCTACTGCCACTACTATGAATCGATGCCTATTCGATGCATTCGGTCGAATTTCTCCAATCATATCAATTCCCCATGCTGAGAAAGGCCACGGCTCTGACAACCCGTGCAAATCTTTATGCGGTAAGTGATTCAAATTACCATGTGCTTGACAGTCATGACAGTGCTTTAACATCTTCGCGCAGTCTCTTTCCATGGTTGACCAATAAAAACCTTGTCTCACTATCTTGCGGGACAGATTCAACCCATTCATGTGCGGACCACATACCCCGGCGTGTATTTCTTCCATTACATGCTGAGCTTCTTCCTCTATCAAACACTTCAACTGAATACCGTTTGCTTGCCTCTTGTACAGTTCCCCTTTCAATATCACATACCGGGAAGCTAACTTCTGAATGGCTATTCTGTCTTTTCTGCCCGCCCCTTCCGGGAGTTCACCATGTTCCAGATACCTCTGAATGTCATAATACCAAGGTTTACCGTCGTCGACCTCAACTTCCAGAATTCTTTCTATCTCATAAACAGGTCTGCTTGCTGTTGTCAGTATCAACGGTCTCATCACTAACTTTTCTGGATTTTCCCAAGTTGCTGCAAGTGTAGCCAATGCATCTGCCATCTGATTCTCTTCTCTCAGTAAGTGTTGAAACTTACACTCGGGGATAACCTGTGCCAACTTTCTGAGGTGAAAAATGTAAGGTTTCAACCGTTCTTCTTTCAATTCCCATTCTCCTCGCATCTGCTGGACCACCAACATAGAATCTCCGTAGACTTCCACACTCTCGGCCTTCAAGGCTATCAATGCCGTCAAACCAAAAGCACATGCTTCATACTCGGCCATGTTGTTAGTCACTCTGAATGTCAACCTCTTGGCCAAAGGCAAAGTCTCTCCCTCGGGGGTTACTATCACGATCCCAATTCCGGCTCCTTTGTAATTCACTGCTCCGTCAAAATATATTTTCCATCTCTGAACTGTTATTGCTTGGATCTCTTCATCTGGAAATTCAAACTTATACTGATCCCCCTCAACAGGTTGCAATGCCAGAAACTCTGCTACTGCTCGCCCTTTGATCACTTTGGAGGTGAGATACTCAATGTCAAACTCTGTCAGCAATACCAACCATCTGCCCAATTTTCCCACTAGTGAAGGCACCGAATGAAGATATTTCAAAGGATTTTCCTTTGCCACTACCTGGATCTTGTAAGACTGGAAATAATGTCGCAACTTCTGGAAGCCCATACCACGGCAAGACAGATCTTCTCTACTTCTTGATACCGAGCCTCATACGGGAGCATCTTCTTACTCAGATAGTAAATTGCATGTTCTACCCCTGTCTCATCTGCCTGTACCATCATTACCCCCAGTGCTTCTGATTCTATAGCCAAATACAATACCAAAGGTCTGCCCGGTCTCGGAGGTTTCAATACAGGAGGCTTTACCAAGTACTCTCTGATTTTGTCGAAGGCTGTCTGACACTGTTCATTCCATCTCACTGGCTGATCTTTTCTCAACAGTTTGAAGATAGGCTCACATACTGATGTCAACTTGGCGATGAGCCGACTGATGTACTGAATCTTCCCCAAGAATGCTTGACTTCTTTTTCTATCTTCGGTGCAGGCATTTCTGTGATTGCCTTGATTTTCTCAGAATCTACCTCTATTCCTCCATTCCCACTATATGACCAAGCAATTTCCCTGATGTCACCCCCAAACACACATTTCTTGGGATTTAGCCACAGGTTGTATCTGTCAACTCTCTGAAGGAACCTTTCCAGTGCTTCAATATGCCCAACTCTTATCTCTGATTTCACCATCATGTCATCCACATACACCTCAATCTCTTTGTGCATCAAGTCGTGAAAAAGTGTAGTGGCCATCCGCTGATAAGTAGCTCCCATATTCTTAAGCCCAAACGACATTACCTTGTAATAATAAGTACCCCACTGAGTAACAAATGCAGTCTTGTGTTAGTCTTCCCCAGCCATGATAACCTGATTGTAACCTGAAAACCCATCTGCAAATGAATACATAGCAGATAAAGTCGCACTATCAACCAGAACATCTATATGCGGCAGAGGAAAATCATCTTCGGACAAGCCTTGTTGAGATCTCTGTAGTCTACACACATTCTGACCTTCCCGTCTTTCTTGGCACCCGGCACTATATTAGCCAACCATTCAGGATACTTTACTACTTCCAGGAACCCCACATCTATCTGTTTCTTAACTTCCTCTCTGACTTTCTCAGCCCATTTTGGTCTCATCCGTCGGAGTTTCTGTTTTACTGGCCTCATATTCGGATAAGTTGGTATTGTGTGCTGGGCAATGTTCCGTCTACCCCAGGCATGTCCTCATAGGACCAATCAAACACTTTGGCATATCTGACCAACACTTCTTCTAGTTTCTCCCTCTCTTCAGAGGTTACTTCACTTGCAATCAGAATTTCCTTGGGGTTATCAAGTGTACCCAAGTTAAATACAGTAGTTCTGGCTGAACTGATATCAAATATGCTTGATTCGTGCAGAGTAAATGGAAATGACTCAGACAAGTAAGCAAAATAGATGTCTTTATTATTGGATAATGCAGAAGTACATTCAAACAAATCAGGAAGGTAAATGTCTTCATCATCTATAGACACTTCTTCCTCTGCAACCAGGTTTTCCTCAGGCTTTTTGTCCTCTCCCAGAGTCAGGCTCTCTAACTTCATCAGTTCTTCCTCCCAATTCTCTTCTTCTTTCTTCACAATTTCTTCAACCATCGGCTTCTTACCCAACATATCCTGGAAGATCTCAAACCCAGGTACCATAATTCCATTAACTTCCACAGGTTCAGGCTCCCCTTGATATCCTGAAGCTTTCACAAAATTTTCCATCAGTTTCAGGCCCTTTTTATTGACCTTCGGCTTTTCTTCATCAGACTTGTACCCCAAACCCCTCCGAGTAGTCTGTCCTCTGAAATCTGGTAATTTTGAACCTTCACCTGGCTCAAACTTCATTTTTTTCATAATCCTACCCACCCTAGGATCCACCCACTCCTCAAAAGTAGCTGACACCTGAAACCTTGTGAAAGGTTGTATCTCCAAGGCGGCCACGACATTATCTATCTCAGCCAAGACAGTAACAACTTCTCCCTCATATGGGAACTGATCATCTGATGTAAAGTGGAAGGCACACCCCCAAGTTTGTGAAACCAAGGCCTTCCCAACAATAAGGCGAAAGTAGCCGGGATGTCCAGTAGTACTGGAACTCAACCTCATCTTCAATCGGGCCTACCTTGACCATAGCCACAAAAGTACCCTCAACTCCCCTTTTACTGTCATCATAAGCCTTAATAGTCATGCTGGAGGGGTCCAAGTCTGTTGCTTTCATACCCAATCTTGCCAGAATTTTCAGTGGGCACACATTGATGGACGAACCGTCATCCACCATCACACATGAAGTTCTCTTGCCCCTCACATCGGCCCTGATAAATAGAGGCCTATTATGATTTCTTCCCTCCGCCGGGAGTTCATCCTCAGAAAAAGATATATGCAAAGCTTCTTTCTGAACTGACCTAAAAAACATTGCAGGGTTGGCGTCTTCCGGTACCACAATCTTGCTCAAAGCCTCAACCATGGCCTGCCTATGCTCCCGAGATGCACATAACAGTTCCCAGATACTCACTTGTGCTCTAGTTTTCCTCAATTGCCTCAGCACTATATCCCCCTCAGTATTTTCTACAGTCTCAACAACTTCTCTGCCATATGTCAAAATTTCCTTACCCTTCTCTGCCATATCATTGTAAAAATGACCACTGCGCGTCATTCCCCTTACTTCTTCCTCATCACTGCTAGAGAAATCAAGCCAAAGTTTTTCCCTGCTCAGTCTCATCTTCAATAGTACTATCCCAGATTCCCAGGCAAAAGGCTTGAGGGTGAAAGGATTTTAGGACAAGGTCTTCTGGGAGGCCAGAATTGATCATATAGGCTGGTGGTGGTACGGCACGGTAGTTGGGTAAGGGGTTTCTGTGTGTGTCAGGCTGTTCTGTTTGTGGGTCAGGTATTTTCTTGGAGTCTATCAGGTCTTGGATTTCATGGCGGAGTCGGGCGCAATTGTCAGTGTCATGGCCCTTTTGTTGGTGAAAGTGACAGTAAAGGCTTAGGTTATAATGTGATGGTGGGGGATTGGGTAATGGTTTGGCTTCCAAGGGTTTTAAGAGCCATTGCCTCTTTAATTTCTCTAGCACCTTAGACAGGGGCCTTCCCAAGTTGGAAAATCTCTGGTTCCGGATAGCGGCAATCTCAACAGAAACAGGCTTAGTTCCCAATGTCCCTCCAACAGGCCTCCTACTTAAGCCATAAAACTTCCTGTTTTCCGCCTCTTCGTCTTCCATGTCCATGACAGTTTCCCTCAACTGCCGAAAGTCTCTAATCATGGAGGTCATCCTCCTCAACTTGATGTAAATGGAGGGCCTGGTGCCCTTGATAATCATTTTAATCTGATCATTCTCCGAAGGCCTAGTCTGCATTTTCAACAACTGACCCCTTCATCGTTCCATATACTCCTTAAAACTCTCCTCCGATTTCTGCTTGACATTCTCCAGATCACGGAGTGACAGATCGATCTCTAGGTCAGTGACATACTGCTTCAGGAAGGCATCAGCCAACTCCCTCTAATCTTCCTTCACTTTATTCTCTAAACTGTGGTACCACACCACGGGAGCTCCCTCGAGCGACATTCCAAACAACTTCTGCACTTGGCGCTGAGATAAGCCAACTGAACTCATGACTGATACAAACTATCGAAGATGCACCCTTGGATCCCCATTCCCGTTAAACTTAGCCATATCAGACATCTTGAACTGTGTCGGCAACTTTTCCTCGAAAGTCAGTGTGTCATAATCCAGCAAATCCTCATTCTTACCCCTCATCTTGCGGGTAACTGACTCAACCTGATCCCAGAGCTTCTGTAACTCTGCCTGAGACCCAGATACTCTGCCTGCTGCATACTCTGCCATATCATCATCAAAAGTGGGGATATCATCCCCCAATCTATTCAGAGGTTCCTCTTGCCTCACATCCCCAGAACTACCCCTAGCACGAGACCCGGCTATACCAGCCACAACAGTAGTCAAAGCATGCAACTGTTCAGTGATATTGGCGAGACCGTTCTCTAACTGATCCATACGGGATACCTCGTTACCGGATTCACTCATGTCTGTTACTGTTATTTTAATGAGCCTTGTCCATTCTCTAACCCAAACGGTATCTATGATGTCTTTTTGAGACATAGAGGGTGTTAACATGATATATGTATCTATGAGGTGCATGAGATGCATGTAACATATATAACATACTACATCAACTAAAATTTTCAAACAAATCGGCCCGTTATCATTTTAGAAGCTTTTGGGCTAACTGTCATATGAGTGAACTCGTCCCAGTTTAAATGGCCCAACAAGTTCACATCTCATGGTAAGGAGCCCAACTAAATCCAAATGGTAATGTTCCGAATACAAGCACAAAGTAGCCCATCAACACTTAGAGGCCTTTGGCCCAATCGTCATAAAATACGTTCTTGTCCCTGTTTAAATGGCCCAACAAGCCCATATCCCATGACAAATGGTCCAAATGGATCCAAGCGACGATGTTCCCAAACACAAGCATAAAAGAAAGATAATGCAAACATAAGTAATAATTTCTACATAATGGCCCATCAACATTCCAGAAGCTTTGGGTCTAATAGTCATAAGGTACGAACTCGCCCCAGTTTAAATGGCCCAACAAGTTCGCATTTCTGACAATAGTCCAACTGCGTCCAAATGAGGAAGGTCCACAAGCACATACTCAAGGAAATAATTGTTACTTTAACCATACAAACCCCGGTCTATGGGTGGGTTCGCAAGAGTATAGACAAAGGCTCTCATCGGCGAAGGATGGCCCACAACTAGGTCTCCCCAATCAAGGGTTCGAGCGACCAAGTGAGCGCATCCTTTTTTATACACTAAGGTACATGCCAATGAGCTATGGTGTGTGACTGACTGTCAAATGGATTTCCCGTTATAGATTCCCCAGAGGGAGGGTGGAGCGAGGCTCTGTTAAATACCCTAGCCTCTTAGGCTCTTATCGCTTGGTGATAGGAATAAACAATGAGTCCTCTAAATTAGTCCATTATAATAGGCTACGAGTAGATGGCTATATAGGTGCCTTCACAACTTTTCCTTCTAGAAAGGTAGTGAATGAAGGAAGACACCAAACCATTACCTAGCCTCAAAATGCCTTTGATTAAACCCCTATTTTATCCACTATAGACACGGTCAATTAGAACATAAATCCAAATATTACAAGACAATATTTCGGGGCCGATTCTCTATCCCCAGTGGATTCGCCAGACTGTGGGACACAGAAACTGGACGACGCATTCTGTACTAGGCTCGCGGCCTAGTTGGGAGTACGGAGTAGCCCGCGGGGGACTAAACCGAAGAATAATGGAGTCGCCACCCGGTGTGAACCGGGAAAATGAGATTTAAGGCTGCACTCACCCCTCGTAAGGGAAGACCTCAAACCGTTGGGTTCAGAATGGTCCCTTACTTATGTCACTTGTAATGAAAGGATTTGTGTAATAATTTAATCAAGCTTAAGTAACACTTATTTCCAAGAGTATCATGCTTCTAAATTCACATGCACAAAAATAAAACTTACACCTAAATTTGCATATATTTCACATCTAAGATTGCATGTTTGAAAGTACATCAAAGTAGCAACGAACATACAACTTCATTGGCATATTGTATTCATGGAAACACAAGCACACACTAACCACACAAGCACATATAAAGGCGAATCAAATAATGGCGAACATGTGATTTCATAGACATATCATAAACAAATAGCCATTACATGTCTATGCACAAATAAAAGAGTCAACTAAGTACATAATGCAAAAAGACACTTAAGGATGCAATTAGGCATTAAAGTGAGCATGCTATGACGTGGTGCAAAAGAAGATAACTAATATGGACACAAGCACACATGTGAGCACTTTTCCAAGTGGTACGTGGAATTGTATCCCAAGTATAGACCGCACTACCGTCCATTCGGAATCAGCTACGGAATTTATGTCTGGGTTTCCATCCGATATACCACAAGAAATAATACTCAAATGCTATCATAACATGGATATATGAATCGTAATACGTTAAGCCAAGACTAAGGTAAATGATGCAACCAATGGAATAAACATGCTTTTCATTATGATGCGTACAAAGATAAGAATGACTATATGGGATTTCATAATACATGCATGAATGGTATAATTGGCTTTACGCGCGGGCTGAGGCTAATCGGTGGCATTTAGGGCGTGGTCTTGTGAGTGAGGCGAATGGCTTGTGGGTGTTGAAGTTTCAAGTGTGCGCGATTTGGGGGCAGTGCAGTGAGGGTGTTTGCGTGGGTTTAGGGTGACTCGTGAGTAGGGGACAATGGCGTGAGTGGGGCTAAAGGATTTTGTGCAGGTTGTGACGCGTTTATGGGCTTTTTAGGCGGTGGGGGCAGTGTGCTACGTGCGTGAGACTGTGTTTGGCAGTGCGTGAGCGTGGACTGACTTGCGTGAATTGGCTAAAGGGGGTATATGTGTGATGAGGCTGGGCGTGCATGTATCTTGGTTTTATTTTGCGTGAATAAAGGAAAGTACAAGGGCTGAGAATATGGGTACACCAATGACAATAGGTCGAGCCAAGACAGGGATAAATGATGCAATCAATAGATGAAAGACATGGAAAATATCGTGGTAAAGGTAGCCTTTTAGGCTTTTCTTCCCCCAAATGGAGAACCTTTTAATCCAACACAATAAGCCCATGCGCCTTTCGTTACAATGCGTACAAAGATAAAGATAACTATATGAAATTTCGTATACCCGATTGAAAACATCTTACATTCAACCGAGTATATATCAACCAGCGCAGCAAAGCATCGTGGTAAAGGATTTTAACCCCTCCAAATAGGGGACCTTTAATCCGACTTACTAAGCCCATGCGCTCGATCGCATCATGCATACAAAAATAAAGACAATCGTATCAAACTTAGTATGCCTGATTGAACATATCTTACATCCAACCGAACACACATCAACCGGCGCGGAAAATCATCGTGGTAAAAGGATTTTAACCCCTCCAAATAGGGGACCTTTAATCCGACTTACTAATCCCATGCGCTCGATCGCATCATGCATACAAAAATAAAGACAATCATATCAAACTTAGTATGCCCGATTGAACATATCTTACATCCAACCGAACACACATCAACCGGCGCGGCAAATAGGGGACCTTTAATCCGACTTACTAAGCCCATGCGCTCGATCGCATCATGCTTAAGCAAGTAACATGCGGAATTCAAATGACGAAAAATAAATAAATCAAAGCCACATAAAACAAAAGAAGGTGCCGTTTACTCAAGCGATACGTGGAGTTGTATCTCGAGTACAGATCATACTACCGTCCATTCGGAATCGGCTATGAAATTTATGTCCGGGTTTCCATCCGATATACCGCGAGAGTTACACATCTTTCATTTTATTCCAAGGCCACAACATACAATATTTCATAATATATGCATATTTATCTACTCAAGGGCCACAACATGCATTTCCACATAACAATCATGCGAACAATACTTAATAAATAATGAAAATAAAACAGAAAACGAATGTGGAAAATACCCTCAGGTCCAACCTTTTTTCCGACTTTCGGACTTGCGTTTCACGGAGATCGGAAGGGTAAAGCTCCTCCACTTCTCCGGTTCACTAGTTAGCGTCGTCGTAGTGTAGGGGTGTTTAGGGGCAGAATCCGGTAACGCAGCGGAAGCGGCGGAAGATCGTATCTTCCGATTTCAAAACTTTTTCTCGGATTAATTAAATAAACATATTTATTTAATTATCCAATAATCAAATTATGAAATAAAATTCAAATAAATCATATTCAAGTGAATTTACCAAATTACCCTTATATGGTATTTTGTCCATTTTAGTCCGAAATTGATCCAATCAATTTTGAATGATTCTAAATCATTTCTAAGATGAACTTAGCATGTTCAAAACATCAAAACACCAAAGCAACCAAAATCCCCAATTTTTGACCCTAAGGCCGAATGCACCATTTGGTGCCCAAATTGACCATTTGGTCATTTCATGCTTCAAACCTCATCCAAATGAAATCCAATCAACATGAAACTTTGCATGCATCATATACACACCCAAATGCTCAACATATATGAAAACCCCCAAATTTGGAATTGGTCATGAACCCTAATTTTTCAATTTCTTCAAATTGGACAAATTAGACCAAATTGGTTAAATCAACTACTTCAATCATGTTTCTTCCATCCAATCAAAGTCTCAACACAATGAAACAACTCAGATCAAATCTAGGTCATCTAAGAGTGGGTCAACAACTCTAGATTAGCAACAAGGTTTCAAAAACCATAAAAGAAACTTAAACTACAATAGTCACAAGCTTTCTCCATTATACATGCTCAACACTTTCACCAAATTTTTATCCATCAAAAACACACAAGAATAAAGAAGGGAATAACTTAAGAACATCATATGTTATAGCCTAGATCATAAGGAACAATTTCTTATCTAATAGTAAGTTGGTAAAACTTACTAAATCCAAGCTTTTCTTTAGTTTTTTCTTTTCTTCTTCACTTGCTTCCTTGTTTTTCTTTAATGGGGGAGTTTATGTCAAAGTGAATTAGGTTATCAAATGAAAGTGAAATGAAAACAATTTATACTTAGGACAAAGAATGCCCTTGGCCGAAATTGTGTATACAAATATACCAAATTTCATTTCCAATTCATTTAACTTTACATTTAGTCAACTTGCATAAATATCTTAAGAACACTTTATTAGATATTTAATTAAGTCAACAAATGCAACGAATAAATAATATCTTCTATTTAAGTGTATGGCCGAAATTTATAAAGAGATAATAAAGGAAAAGATATTTTTATTTTTCAAACAATTTTGAACAAATATCTTAAGAAGTCAAAATCATTTTGACACCCTTTTCCTTTAATGTAAAGTCAAACATTTACATTTATAATCATTCCTCCTTATCATTTGGTGATATATTTATATTTTAATTATATTAATCATTTAACAATTAAATAATTAAATAATTAATTAAATACAAATATATCAAATATATGTATTATATTTACTTTAAATATCTCAAATACATATATTGATGATATATGTCAAATACCTTTATTTGACTATTTATTAATGTGTATTTAATAATATCATATATTAAATACAAATGCACATTAATTAGGAAATGACGGTTCGGCCCGTTCGCATGTATTTTTCGTTTAACGATTAAACGATTTATAAATAATCATCATTATTCATAAATGTTGCTCTAGTGCTCTACGAGTATGTTTCATTATTGAGACTCTCTAGATTCAGGTATATCCGTCATGAAATCCAATTTCATGTACATAATCTATCCACCGTAGATATGACGATCACGGATTACGGATAAACTAGCTGAATCATACAGGTCGAGGTCATTGCATACGTATAATCCCTCCGTCACAGTATCCAGATAATCCCAGAGATATAGATGTAAACGTCAAATCTCTATAGGTATTATCTCGTCGACGTATCTATTAGCAATCTCTAAATAACATTCGGAACTTACTTCCGAAGTATACTGTGGCCACAGATTTAACAGACAGCTAATAATATATGGACTACCTATGCTCTGTACACAGAACTGACGGATCCTATCTTGACACACACAGGATATCCTGAGGATCGATCCACACCCAACGAACAGGCGGAGGTCTGATCTAAATAGATCGGTGACGTGACTGCCATCTAAGTGTGGAGGATGTCTCATACATCCACAGTGGTGTCTCAAGTCGAAGGACCACTATGCTACTCAACCCGAGAAGATTCTTATTGACGTTGGCGTACCATCCATTAAGAATCTTTGGTGAGCCGTTCAGTGTTTATCCACTATAAACACCTACACGTCTATACGAGTCTCCATAGACTCATGGTTCCTGGGATAAACCATCGGACCAAGTCTCGATATACGACATGTACTGGTCTCAACGGACTTGACTAACCGACCCGTGTTAGCAAATCTTGACCAGGAACTTTGTTTGATAATATACATATAGCAGTGACACTTCCCAATGTCAATTACAAACTAACTTTGTAACTGTGTACTGCATTATATATTATCGGGCCTTTTATAATATATACATATCACTAAACCACATTTAGTTTCAATCTAATCGTAATCAGATCGAATACGTATATAAGAACAAGAGGTGCAACCATAAATAAGTAATATTATGGAATAAGGGGATGTTCGTATTCATGAATCAGACATAAATACGGCCCGGATTGGCGCTCTGAGCACCAACCCCAACACGTAGCTCACTATTTTGCTGTTTTGCTTGTTGTTTGGCCTCCGTTTTGCTGCTGTTTCCTTTGTATTTTCTGCTCACTGTTTAGGTCATTGTTTTGACATTTCAACGGACTGCTTTGGGTGTTTTTTGTGGGTTTTAAGTGCAGTTTTTTATGATTATCTTAAGGATTATAAGTGCAGTTTTTATGTTACTGTTTTAAGGATTTTAGGGACTGTTTTAAGAGGATTTTTCTGCTGTTTTGGGGGTGATTTGGGCTGCTGTTCAGGCGTATTTTAGGGGGTGTAGGGGCTTCTATTTTCGGTGGAAAGGGGCTGCTATTTTGGGCGTTCTTTAACGGCTGTTTGGGGCGTGTTTGGGCTGCTGTTTGGGGGTATATTTTCGGTGATGGAGGGCTGCTGTATGGGGGAGATTTTTGGTGATGTGTGGAGGTTTATGGGGCTGCTTGTTTTCGGTTATGGAGTGGAGGAGATGAAAAGAATTGTTTGTGTTCTTCTTGTTGCTATTACCGTGAGTGGCTAGGGCTTTTGTGTTGTGATTTGCTGTGAGTGTGAGTTATGTGTATGAGCTAGGGGAGTGCATGTCTTGGTATGGGTTGGTTGTTTATATAGAGAAGGGTTAGGGCTACTCCTTGTCTCACAAGGAAGGGATTTGATTTGGTGTCTAAGAATGAGAGCAATTGATTTGATGGAGACAAGATTGGTTTAGATTAGGAAGTTAGTTAATATATTTAATTGGTTTTGAGTGATTTAATTAGGCATAACATCTTTTTAATTTAGTATGTGATTTTGTTTAGTTAGGAAGTTAATATATTTGATTTGTCTTAATTAGGTATGATTATATTTTATATTTTATTTAATTGGTAAATGGTTTAAATATTTTATTTAATTCAAATACATTATCTAATTAATATTTAATTTAATATTTTATTTAATTTGGGTGATGGGCGTGTGGGCCTAATGTGGTGTGGGCTTGGTTTGGTTTGGCTTGGCTTGGTTGGCTTGATGAGTGGGTTAGGCGTGTATGGGCTTGGTTTTTAAAAGGGTTTGTTTTGTTTTTTTGTCTGGGCCAAAGGTCATCTAAACGGAGGTCCAACAAGTGAGCTTGACGCTAAATAAGTGAACAAGGATCTAATGAAATACCGATTCCCTCCGACGACCGTTTTCTCAATATCCCTTAACTAAAAAGGTAGTGCCTCCAACTGAGACTCATCATCGGGTTTCACATGTAAAAATGCAATGCCTACACAAAGGTTTGCCCACTAAGCCCGACCCGAGGAGGTTCCCAACTGAGACGAAAGATCAAAGGGCTTATTGTGCACACCACAACATGCTGGGGCATTCCAATAAGGGTGGCAATAGGTCGGGTCAGGCCCGGGCTTTGATAAGCCCTCCCCGAGCCCGATAATTATTTTTTTATCCCGGGTCCGTGAAAAGCATGGCCCGACTCGGGCCCAGGCTCGAGCCGGGTTTTATCCAGCCTAGTTTTTTATTAATAAAAATTAAAATATATTTTTCATTTATTAAATAAATGTATAAATATATATAATTTATTATACAAATATGAATATAAATATAAATATATAAAATATTTTTTAAGCCCGGGCCAGACCGGGCCCGAGCTTAATGTGCTAGGCCCATTCGCGGGCCTCGTTTTGGATTTTTTACCCCTGGGCCGGGCCAAAGCCCAGACAGGTTGGTCCGGACCGGGCCTGAGCTTTTTTGCCACTCTTACATGCCACATAAAGATGTAAGGACATGAAGGAACTGGTGGAGGACCTGATCATGATTGGTTACCTAATAGAATGCATAGACCACGAGGCTATGACGGTCAGGCAACGAAGGGAGCAAAGGCCGATGCTCACAATAGTAGGGGGAATGATGTTGGCCTGAGATTCAAACAGAGCGAGAAAGAACTACCACAAGACCAAGGGCCTACAAATACTAACAATAGGAATAAACCTAAATATTCGGGGAGAGAAGGCAGTGCCCGTAATGTTCACCGAGGAAGATGTCTAAGTGTAAGTTATGCTCATGATGATGTGCTGATAATCAAGGCCAATATTGGTGGGGACGGGGTGGACATGATATTGATAGACCCGAAGAGTGCAGTGGACATCATCTCCAAGGATGTTTTAAATGGATTGGGTGTCGAGTTCACCATCTTGATCCAAGATTCAACACCATTGTATGGATTTGGAGGAGCAACGGTTGTACCATTAGGCAGGGTACAATTGATAATAATAATAGGAGCAGCCCTCTGTACTCGGATCATCATGACGAATTTCACGATAATGGATTGCATGAGCAGCTACCAGGTAATCTTAGGAAGACCTTTTATGATGAAGTCAAGAGCTACAATGTCAAATTATTACCTGAAGTTGAAGTTTCCAACCCGACATGGGATTGGGGTCATGTGTGGAGCTCAGAAGGTGGCTAGTAGTTACTCTGCTGCCGCTTCAAAGGAATCATTATGCATTAAAGAAGTGAGAGCCAAGAGGAAAGAAAGAGAAGAGGATTCTGATGAGAGAGCTCGGGTTACGTGCAGACCACTAACTGTCCCAGACGAGAAAGGCTGTGTCGTTGTAGAGAATGATGCAGCAGAAGTAGAGTTGTCTGATCCCTGACCTGACGAATCAGCTCGATTGGGGGCAGAAGAAGAATTGGAATTAGTGGAGCTCTTTGGTCATAGAAAGATAATAAAGATATGGGTTTAATTGGAACCAAATTTGAGAAGGTAGTTGCTGGATTTCTTGAAGGAGTATGCAAATGTCTCTGCGTGGGATCATAAGGATATGCCCGGAATTGACCCCGTGGTCATCATCCATCGTTTGGCAATAGACTGAGCACATATACCGGTAAAAAAAGAGGATTTTCAACCAGGAGCGATATAAAGCAATCCAGGCTGAAGTTGAAAAATTAATGAAGGCTGTGTTTATTAGGGAGGTTAAATACCTAGACTGGGTATCGAATGTGGTATTGGTGAAGAAAGCTAATGGGAAGTGGAGAATGTGCGTGAATTTCACTGATTTGAACAAGGATTGCTCGTATGATAGTTTCTCACTCTCGAAGATAGATCAGTTGGTGGATTCGACAACATGTCACATGTTGCTCAGTTTTATGGATGCATTCTCGGGGTATAACAAGGTCATGATGCATCATGCGAATGAGAAAAAAAACTACTTTCTTCACTGACCAGGGGTTGTATTGTTACAGAGTGATGCCTTTTAGGTTGAAGAATGCGGGGGGTCAAAGTTTGGTGAACAAGGTATTCAATTCGCGCATTGGCAAGACAATGCAAGTCTACGTTGAAGATATGATCACGATGACAACCCAACCCGAGGATCATCCAGACGATCTCAAAGGAACGTTTGAGCTTTTAAGAAAGTACAATATGAGGTTAAATCCAGATAAGTATGCCTTCGGGTATCTTTAGGAAGGTTTTTTGGGTACATGGTTAGTGCACGAGGCATCAAAGTAAACCCGCAGAAAATCAAGGCAGTATTGGACTTAAAACCCTTGAAGACGGTCAAAGAACAAAGTTTAACGGGTCGGGTGGCGGAACTAAACTGGTTCATCTCTAATACCATCGACAAGTGTCACATCTTCCTCCAATTGATTAAGTAGGCCAAGAAAAAAGTCAGCTGGATGATTGAGTGTGATGATGCATTTAAACAATTCAATGAGTACAGTGGACCAACCTCCACTACTGGCAAAACCGATCCCAAGTGAGACATTATTTCTGTATTTAGCTGTCTTTGGGAATGCTGTGAGTTTGATGTTAATGCAGGAAGTGGACAAGATCTGAAGGCTGATGTACTACAATAGTAAGAACTTGTTAGGTGCAGAAATATGATACCTAGGTAATGAGATGATGACTTTATCCCTAGTCACTGCGGCGAGGAAATTACCCCCATATTTTCAAGCCCACTCTATCAGGGTATATACCATCATCCCTTGAGATAGATATTGCATAAACCAGACACCTCAGGTTGTCTGGTGAAATGGTCCGTGAAACTCAATAAGTACGACATATCCTACTTACCCAGGATTTCAGTCAAGGGGCAAGGTTGGCAGACTTTGTCATGGAATTCACCAGCCTTCAGGTTATGATAATAGAGAAAGCAAAATGGGAGCTGTTCATTGATGGTTCAGTCAGAACGCAAGGATGTGGAGATGGAATAATACTCAGAACTAATGAAGGTAAGGAGCAAAGTTATGACTTAAGATTCTTCTTTGAAGCAACAAATAATAAGGCAGAGTATGAGGCAATTCTGGTTGGACTGAGACTTTGTGAGGCGGTTGGAGTATGAAATGTCGTAGTAAAGAGCGATTCCTAATTGGCCATTTAACAGCTGAGTGATGCATTCCAAGCAAGAAACCGAATATTATAGCTTATCATGCCGAGGTGAAGAAGCTAGCAAAAGAGATGAGAGACGTGGTGTTCGAGTATATCGGGTGGGAAAGTAACCAGCAAGCGGTCTCTCTGGCTCGACTTGCATCCTCCATCAAATCTAACATCACTCGGGAAATACCACTGCAGGTCTTATAGCCAAGAAGTGTGGGAGCGTCTGACATTATGGAAATGGAGACTAAAGACTAGCCGACCTGGATTGACCCGATCAAGAAATATCTAGAGCTAGGAGACTTGCCTAAAAACATGAAATAAGCAAGGAAATTGAAGAATCGAAGTGCAAAGTTTTGCATGATAGATGGAGCGTTATATCGGAGAGGGTACACTATACCGTACTTGAGATGTATGGGACCCGAGAAGGCCACTTATATGCTTAGAGAAATTCATGAAGGAATTTGCGGAAGTCATTCTGGAGGCCAGTCAATTGCACATAAGGCTCTCATGCAAGGTTTCTTCTGGCCGATAATGCATCAGGACGGGGTCAAGAACGCCCGGGAATGCGATGGATGTCAGAGGAATGCCAATATACCTCACCAGCCGCCTGAGCAGTTGACTAAATTTTCAAGTCCTTGGCCAATTGCACAGTAGGGATTGGACATCATAGGGCCTATGCCAACAGGTCGGGGTCAAGCCAAGTTTGCAATCATAGCTATTGACTACTTCACAAAGTGGGTAGAGGCCGAGCCTTTATCTGTAATTACTGAGAAGAAAGCAACAGAGTTCGTCAAGAAAAATATCATGTGCCGGTTCGAGATTCCCCGGTCCATCATCATGGATAATGGGAAGCAATTTGATAGCAAAGGTTTCAGGAAGTTCTATGAGGACCTCCGGATTGCATTGAGATTTACTTCACCGGCTCATCCAAAGTCGAATGGACAAGTGGAAGTAGCAAATAAGGCTATAAAAAATAACTTGAAAGAAAGACTCGGGCCATGTAAAGGCCTATTGGTAGAAGAGCTACCAGAAGTTTTATGGGCATACCAGACAACCTACATGGATTCCACATGGGAAACAACCTTTTCTCTGGCCTACGGATGCGAAGCAGTAATCCCTGCACAAATCAGAGTGATGTCCCACATGATGCAACACTTTGAAGAAAGGCAAAACAAAGAACTGATTAAACACCATCTCAATTTGATAGAAGAAAATAAGGAGAGATCGACACTCCAGATGGCAGTTTACCAGCAACATGTGGCACGTTTCTACAACAAGAGGGTTTATGTATGATCTTTTTGACCTGGTGACCTAGTCTTTAGATGGGTTACGTTAAATATAAGGAAGCCAGAAGAGGGTTCGTTGGGAGTAAAATGGGAAGTACCTTACAAAGTTGCTGAAGTCATTAGGTCGGGTACCTATCATCTAGAGCAGTTGGATGATACCTGACTCAGGAAGCCTTGAATATGAATAAAACTTTCCATTTCTTCGATAAAAATTTGTTTATCCATACTTATTTATTATTTAAGTGGGAAAAACATATTTAATATTCTTGGGAGATGCTCATGGTCATAATACGAGAAGAGGTGTAGGGCATGTGGGAAAGGTGCGAAACATGTGGCACACCAATCCCCGGGTGTAGATTCACTACCCAATGACTTGCGTCTTTGTGGATAAAGCAAAAAGACCTGCATGATGTTTGATGCCCCTCGGTAATTGTCAGATGCACGAATTGGAGACAGTTGAGATGCTACGGTATCGTTGCGAGGTGCATAAAACTGGGAAGACCCACGGGCCTCCGTGAAATTTGTAGCCTCGAGAGTTACATAGCACGTGGAAGGCCTGAGAGCCTCCGTAGCATTTGTAGTCTCGAGTATGCCGAGCACGAGGAGGGAGAATGCCCCCGTGACACTGGCCGTCCCATTTAGGAATCGTAAAAACATAGCACGGGAAGGCCTGAGGGTCTCCACAGCGTTGTAGACTCGGGGCATGCCTAGCATGTGGAGAGTCTCATGGCTTTTGGCCACCCCTCCATCCGTAGCTTGGTTCGCTGGGACATTGAAATGTAAGGTTCAATTTTTTTTATATTTTAGGTGGCATGGGACAGACGGTGTCTCAGACTCCTTTGTTGTTTATTTTTTGGGTCAGTGTGGGATATATGCTAAGTCACCCTCATTTTGTTTGTCTTGTTTTTTATCTTGATTTTATTTTTGGTGAATGACTTGAAGTGAGACGCCATTTTCGGTCTCCATGGAGATTTCTATAGGTTGAAAATCTTCATTCGCGGTTAAGTCTTGGATAAATATTTGTAAGCTCGAGTCTGCTTTCGTACAGCCGAGGCTGTGGTGATTTGATGACTCGAGGCTGTATTTGTTCCACTGGAGGGAGCATTCCCATGTGGCCAAGTACTTATTGTGGCTCGGGGTTCGGGTTATGTCCCACTGATGCCTTATTATCTTTGTTGGCATGAGGTGGAGTTCCTCTCTCATGATCGGGTATTGATGGCACAATGATGAAACATTCTCTTGTGGCCGATATATTATTATCAGCTCGGGACTAGGTTACGTCCCGCCGAGGCTCTTTTATGTGCTATAGCCCGAGGTGGGCTTTCCCCGTGACCATGTTTTCTTTTGCAGGTCTTTATAGTTTATTTCCTATTGAGGTTGGAGCATGGCAATAGCATGAATCAGCCCAAGGTGGCATGAAATGGGTTTCTTCAAGCCGAGAAGCAATGTGCGAGCTGACTCGGGTTAGCACGGATCAACCGTGTCGATCAGATAGGGCCAAGCATAAGGGATGACCAAGTTACAAATCAAAAGTAGAGGTGACAGATCAAGATTGTGAACCCGACATGAATTTTCACCAGAAGCATTGAAGCTTGAGATTTTGGGCGGGATCGAGATTGAGTATCAGTCCGAGGACATCATATCGGCTTCCAGATCCATACACCACCATCTTTTTTTATAGTTCTCAACATCAACTCATCAACTCGTTGATACCGAGAACTATGGGGCATATGTTGATAGTGATTTTCAGCTCCCAAGAAGTCAGAATCCATAGGAAGGGTAGAATGGAGATTGTAATTAATGGGTAAAGCCCAAGGTCATTGTGAAGATAAGAGTTGAGATAGAGGGGCCCGAGCCTGAGGTACAATGCGGTCAAGACCGAGGTGGTCAAACTAGAGGGCACTGGAGCACTTGTGAAGATTGACCCGAGATTTTCAGGACACCCTCGGTATCAGACTCTCAAGGAAGCCTCGGCATCGGACTCAACATTCATAGCCTCGTGTCAGTCTCTGAAATCAGGACCGACTCAGCAGGTCAGACCCGATCGAGGAAAAGAGAAGAGGTCAAACTAAACACCGTGAGTTTTAGCACACCGACCCTACATGTTAGCAGATGGAATGGAAAGATGTTACTCGTTTCGACAGACCGACCCGACCTGACAAGAAGATATCATATTCGGCAGTATGTGCATCTATGAGGACATAACCGAGGTGGTCTATTACTACTCTCCCGACCTGGTAAAGAAGCCGAGAAGATCTCATCATCGTTCACCTCGATATTCTAACCCAATTACCTAGGCCGTGGCTGCTGAATCTTATGCACATGTATGGATGATTTAAGCCCTACATGAAACCTAGAGCCGCCAAACGGTTGGATGGGCATAACGTACGAGTAATGAGTAATAACGTGCGAGTAATGAGCAGTAACATCTGAGTAATGAACAATAGCGTTCGAGTAATGGGCAATAACGACACGGAAACGTGGACAACGTCATGAATGGCCGTAACATGTAAGTAATAGCCAGTTCACGTGGCTGACGTCATAAGCAGTAGTAACAGTAGAATTTGCCATAGTATATAAATGAATTGAGAATTCATTGTAGGGGGTTGGCTAATTTGTTTCTTCACTTGTAAAAGAGAGCAAAAAGTTTATTATAAGTAAGAGCTAGTAAGAGGTCGGTCAGCCGATCTAGAGTTAAAGGCAGGTCGGTCCGACCCCGGATAGTAATAAAAAAATATCATTTTCCCTTGTGCCCGTGGATGTAGGTCGGATTCATTCCACCGGATCACGTTAAATCATATATTTTGTTGTGTTTTTTATTTTTTGCTAAGTTTATATTTGATCCCCAAACCAAACAAATTCACAGTTGAGGAAGATTTGTTCGAGAAGTGATTTTTCGTGAATTACCGCAAAACAAAAATCAGCCGTTAACCCAAACAATCTTATTTTGTTTCTTTACTTCTCAGTTTCATGGTGGTTTGTCTTAATAGTTATTTATAGCAAAAGGAGTTTCTGGAAACAGGACCAGAGGCCATACTTAGATTTAATTCGATGATCAAATTTAATCTTACAGGCTCAATATACAAACATGCTCTATAAAAATTAAAAGTATTTGAACAAAAGTACAATCTAACAACAGGCAACAGCGAAGGGCTATGGCAGCAGGATGCGGCGGCGGGCTCGGGCGATAGCTTGGGTGCCGCGACTCTGAGAATTTGGGGAAAGAACTCATGCGGTTCTAACTTTGAAGAGGAACGAACTCAATGCTAGTTTGTTGGGTTTCAACCAGGGGGGAGAGAGAGGAGGGATTTTGTGTGATTTGGTTGAAGGAGATAAGATTTTGATTTTGATTTTGAGAAGATAAGACGCTGCCGTTTATACTTGGGGTGTAAAGTAAGAGTAAAATTGATGTTTATATATCATCAAGCTCAACTACGGATGATACAGACATTTTATTATTAGCATAATGATAAAATAACATTACTTTATGTAGATGTTGGCCTGAATTTGAGAATTCTCATCATTGTTGTAATAAGAGATAGACTTATTATCCCATATCGATTAGTTGGGTTAGAAGTTACCTATGATTATTTCTTATATTGTATTTGTTATTTAAATAGTTTATATTAATAAATTTAGGTATCAAAAAGTGATTATTAGTCCGACTACCTCGAATCACCCTAAAGGAGGTATAGGATCCCTCGAAGTATCCTAAAAACTTTTAAATTGGCCACACATACGTATAATGGACAAATATCATTTTATTCCAATATAAAAAAATATATATATAATTATAAGACAAATATTTATTTATATCTTTTCTAGTTATATTTGAAATTTAATATGCACTAGTACAAAGCCCGCATTTTATGCGAGTTGAGAATATATTTTAGATATTGATCTTATAGATACTTCGAATCTTGTTGGTTTTACAGTCTAAATGAGACAATTGATTTATTTATGTGTAATATTTATCCCTCATTTGTTTGTCTCTCGGTTCTCAAATAATATTTATAATTTATGGTGCAAGAGTTAATAGTCGGAGTCTGCATCTTGAAGTAAATAAATAATAAAAAAAATTTATGAAATAAAAAACTTATAAAAATAATTGAAAATAAAATAACAAATAATAATAAACTTGAAATCCAAAAAATTGGTTGGGTTTTATGGGCGACTACAATTTAGGTTTCTTATTTTAAAATGAGATTTTATTTTTATATTATAATAAGTTTTTTATTTTAATAATTTATTATTTTACTTTTATAATTTAATAATAAAAACATTAATTGCAAATATTAGGTGCCACATATATTTTTTATTTTAATAAAAAATTATACTATATCTTCTTATTATAATAGGTAGTAAAAAAATTAATTGTAGAGATTTGATGTCATGTGACGTGATGAGAAAGCTTAAAAATATATATTATATTATATATATATATTTTATCGGATTATCTGTGATATTATTTAAAAAATTAATTAGATAGTAGAATATTTTTTCTTGTTATATATGATTTTTATTTAATAAATTTATTAATTTAATTTTATAATTTAATAGTATTTTTTAATTGTAATATGATAATATAATATGTTTTCTTATTATAATACAATTCTTATAAAATTATAATACATTTTTTTTATTATAATAGGTTTTTTATTTAATATAAAAATAATTGTAAAGATATTTTAATTTTATAATTTAACAATATATTTTTTTATAGATGTTAATTATAGAGATTAAGCCACGTATAATTTTTATTTTAATGAGAGATTATAATATATTTTCTTATTATAATATGATTTTATTTTTATTTTATAATTTTATAATAATAAATTAAAATATTAATTAATTATCTAAATTTATAAGTTTTTTTATTTACTAATAGATTTTGTTTTTATATTGTAATAGGTTTCTTCTGTTACTAATTTATTAATTTGATTTATAATTTAACAATAAAAAATAATTGTATAGATATTTTAATTTTATAATTTAATAATAAAAAATTAATGGTAGAGATTAGGTTAATTGTAGATAATTTAATAATGTTATTTTTATTTTAAATTTTAATAGAATAGTTTAATAAGTTTTATTATTATGATAGAATTCTTATAAAATTATAATATGTATTAAATTTTATAACTTTAATATGAAGCCGCAATGTAGCGCGATGAGAATGCTTAAGAATATTTAACTTATGTATATAGCAGGCCGGCTCAGGTACGGATCATGCAGACGTTTTATCGTCCGCATATCAATAAAGCAACGTTGTTTTATTGCTATACAAACTATAAAACGTTCGCATGGCCCGGACCTAAGAATTCTTATATAGATATATATAGATAGATAGATATATACATATAGATAGGTTTCCTATTTAATATATTTATTAATTTTATTTTATAATTTAATAGTTAGTTGTCATGTGAGAGAGTGAGATAAATTTCTTATTTAATAGATTTATTAATTTTATTTTATAATTTAATTGTTAGCCGTCGACGAGGAGATACATCATCATCATCATCATCATCATCATGATGTAGTGAATTTTTTCATCTTATAGTGAATTCTTTTTTCATCTTATATGATTTTATGCACAAGAATGTAGATATAAGAGTATGCATGTATCTCATTGTTTGAAGTCAAATAAATTAACAAGCACGGCATCTCCTGCTGAATTGTGATTTTTCTTATCGTTCATTTTCAAACATGTATTTGGTAAGTGAATTGTGATTTTTCTAGAAAATAATAAATGATACTGAGGTAATTTAAATGAAACAATATGAAGGGAAGTAATTAAGAAAATCTAAAAGACGAAAAATTTGAGTTTTCAAAGGAAACCTATAGACTATAGAGTTAAAAATCAAATTTTTGAATTTGATTTTGTATAAACAGGAATTCTGAAGACTGAAATAATCAAGTTAATCCAACACATTTCACATGATTGGAAATTTAAAAAAAATATTTAAAACTCATATCTTAAGATCCTTCAAAAATCAATAAATATCATTCAATTATTATGGAAAAAATATTAGGCAATCATAAAATTGAAAGAGATGACTGATGAGCGGTTAATATACCTATATTTACCAGTCTTTTATCTTGTATTTTGTGGGTTATCTCGAGTTGTATGAATATTTTGATGCGTTTTGGGTATGTTTTGTAGGGCTAAATCATAATACGACTTAATTAGACTCAACAGAGCAAAATCAACCGTATTCTAGAGTCAACTTGTGTGTTTTGATATTGGTCAGCGAGTTGCTACGTGTTGTAGTGCAAATTCGAGGTAGAATGTAATTTCTTATGCACGTCACGATGCCGGTTTATGAGTGTCGCAACTCCCGATCTAAAGGAGCCAGCGTCGCGACGTCGAGCTCTACGCGTCGCTACACAGATGCGATTTCTGGTGCGTGAAGAACTTAAATTTCTTAATGAAGAAATCTCCTAAGGCCTCCTATATAAATTTAAACTCGTCCAAAACCTAAAAGGAACACTCATAACATACTTTTGGAACCTCAAAGTATTATAAGATTACCTAGAGAAAGACAATAACAAGTTCCTCAACCAGCCCTAGAGATTGAAGTCGAGGACTGCAAGCGAGAGTTCTCTCTTCCCTTCATTCTTTAGTGTTATATCTATGAATTCTTGTTTTGAGATAATGATTTGCTTGTGCTTATTGAACATTATGAGTAGCTAAATCATTAATCTAGGGTTGTAATGGATCTTAAGCATAATATTCAATTAATTTATATCCTTTTGTTCTATTGGGATTATTTTTGAATTATTTATTATTCTCTGTGTTTGAATGCATGTTTTATTGTCTGGCCAACAATAAAATAGTCGTGGTAAATCCTTAGGAACTCGACAGAGGAAATTTGGGTTAACCTTGAGAATAATAGCGCATGATCTAATTCTTTAAATAGATTTTCGTGTAGGATAGACATATACCTAAGGGCATGAGTAACCAATATTAGAACCCGATCTTAATGAGTTTGGTTTAAGTTAGTTAATATAGACATATAGTTAATTGGTTTAATCTAAATATATCTACCAGACCATCGAAAGAGGCTTGTAGATAATTTAACATTCTAGGTTAATAATCCGTAACAACAACCCAAGTGAATGAAAAGTGCATGAACCCATTGTTTATGTGCTTAGGATAAGTTACAACCCTAGGTTCTTCTATCATACAATGTCTTCTCCCAAATATTATTTATTTATTTTTAGTTAATTTTTCAGTTAATTAAATTAGTTTAATCTCTCTCTCTCAACCATTTGTTTAGTTTTAGTTAAGTAGATTAGTTTTAATATTAATAAGATGAATAACAAGTCTATATGGGTATGATATCTGAATTTTATCATTATATTACTTAAGCGATACATGCACTTGCGTGCGATAGTAAAATCACGATCAAGTTTTGGGCGTCGTTGTTGGAGACTTATTTTATTTTTCTTGTTTAATATTAGGATAAACACTCTACTTGCTTAGCTAAATATCTATTTCCTTTTATTTTCCTTATCTTTCCTTTTGTTTTCTTTGATTTCAGGCAGCATGAACGACCAACAGCCTGAACCACTGGGCGTAACAACGCCGATTCCAATTCGAGACAGGACGATACCAATAATAAATGGACTTATATCCTGTATCGTCCCACCACCCCTTTAGGCCAACATGTGTGATATCAAAACATGTATCTAGATGATAGTTAACAGACTCCCAGTATTGAGTGTATGGCTCTATATTCTTTCCTCCTCCATATCATACATATGTGGCTCTTGCCATGTTCACATCCTGGATGCTTAACACTTTAAGGCGTAGTTGTGTTTGGCCAGACCTCATGGACTCATACTACTCGCTGATGCATACTTATTTATATTGGTCATAACGAGTTATTATTGGTAATCTCTTCCAGCAGCGCCCATACGACATTCTCATCTTTGGCCATGCGCACCCCCAGCAGCTGCGTCTGTTGGGGCGGTTGTGGAACCCCTAGGGTCGGATCGATGCCCCGTACATCATAAGTGGGTCTAACCCAATGATATCAGAGATATGTGTATTTTAAAATATTTTGATGAAAATTTAATTCCGATACAAATTCGTAGGAAAAAAGGGGGACCAAATCAGAGTTCGAAAACTCCGGAATGAAGAAAATGAAGTTTTAGTGTTCATTAGCTCTCGGTGTCACACGCAGAGGATTGGGAGTGACGATGCCCAAATCTGCGAGAGCAATATACGAGAGCTCAACGTCCCGGAGTTACGACGCATAAGGGTGAGAGTCGCGACATCCACATGTCTGATGCTCAGTATTGCGACATTGGAGGGTCAGTGTCGCGACGCTCCCTTGGGAAGTGACCAATTTCAACCTTTAAATCAATCATAAACACTTCCAATTTTCTCCCATCATTTCAATACACCGTAAAATTAATTTTAACATCAAAATCAACCATAACACATGTTATACAATGAACACACATGTATTCTAAATACATATATGTATTTGTTTGAATCAAAACACAAACCAATTTAGAATCCCACTATGAAATATGTCATGAACAATTCTAGTTCACCCAAAGGTGGTCAAGTGATTCTAGAATGGTAGCCATAACTCTAAGCTTTAATCTAGAGTTCCTAACTCTTATTAATTGTTCCATGTCCAATATGAACTAATTTGACCTAATTATAAGCATATTGTGTTTATACTTCCAAAGCATCCTAACACAATTCATTAGCCTTATTTCAACTTTAAGTTATGTAATCATGCATCCAATACATAATTCATCACTATATATCTCACCAATGAAAACTCATTAATGAAAAACATAGTTGAGGACAAGATCAAACAATACCTAGTAAGTGTATGGGCCAAATTTAGGCCATGAGCATTTTTGACTTTTCGCTTCAGGCCCTATATCGGTGATAGCCCAATCTCTCCAAACAGTATCTAGAATAGACTTGGGCCAAGGACCCAATTACCTTCTCAGGCCCACGCACAAAGAGAGGCCTACCAAGCAAACCCTCGACTTATCAGTTACCCAAACCTAAAATTCCTAAATCAAGGTTAGTAACTCCCCCAACGTAGTTAGCCGTTTTAGACACCCAACTGACGAGCAATTAATTGAGGAATTAAAGCTGAGCTCGAGGGAGTCTATAAAAGGAAGAGATGATTCATTGTTCAGGGGCAGGTCTGAGCTCTCATACTTGAGCTCTTTAAGCTTCTTACTCTCTAAACACCGACCACCGCCCTCACTGCAGTCAACAAAAGTCAAGGTAACATCAAGCCTTACTCTTCCATTATTTACGGCTCGTCTTCACTACTGACTTGAGCATCGGAGTGCCTACGACACCCACCACACCGGTGGGCAGTACTCCCCACTCATTCTACCTTTGTTTTGCAGGATCGTTAGTACCCCCATACTATAAATTCTCGATTGTGGACTTCGGGAAAAAACCAGCATCCATAATTTGGCGCCCACCGTGGGGCCTTAGCGATTCATAGCAGGCAAAGATCTCATAGTCTACGGTTTCTAAAACACAGCCAACCATGGCTTCTTGCAGTGAGCAGACACCAGATCCTATGACCACATAGCTGGCCATAATCCAAGAACGATTACGTGCCTTAGAAGAGGAGAGTCAAGCCATGCGAAGCTCCAATATAACCCTCCAGAAGAAACTAGAGCAAATATCCTCAACTTCCCAACAACGTGATGCTCTGAACAATCCCAACAATCATACAATCTCATCCAATATCTTAGGGACATTCAGTGATGTGCCAAATGATGATCCACCCCCAAACGACCACCCCCGGAATGATAAAAAAAATGAATCAATTTCCCTAGTCGACCAAGCGCAACAAGTCGCTTCTAACATGCACAAAGAAATGTTAGAATTCAAAGAAGCAATTTTGTCCAACCTCCCCGATGTCGGGCTACCAATAAGGAAAAGTCGAGCCGGAATAATTTTTGATACTCCATTTTTGGAGACCATCACTTCCATCGAACTACCAAGGAAGTTCAATCCTTCAGATATGAAGATGTATAATGGATCAACTGACCCAGACGACCATGTTGTCCATTACAAATACAAGATCATGTCAACGGGTCTGGCCCCTCACCATGAGAGGCTGGAATGTGCAAAGGATTTGGAGAAACATTGGCATGCCCGGCCCTCACCTGGTTAATCAACCTACCATACAGATCTATTGAGTCATACCAATAACTAGCAGAAAAATTTATGGAGCATTTTGCAAGTTCTTGCAAGCTTGAGATGACCACCAATGACCTCAATGCCATCTAGCAACGGAGGGGGGAGTCCTTGCGAATCTATGTGGCTCGATTCAATAAAGAGAGGATAACAATCCCAAATATCCATCAGCCTTCTGCAGTGGAAGCATTCAAGAATGGATTACTTTCAGTGGACTCTACAAAAAGCTCACTAAATTTCGATGCTACACAATGGATCAAGCCATGGCTCGGGCCTACATTACGATCAGGTAGAAGGAGGATACGAGGTAGGAGGAGGATAAGAGGAATAATAAGAGAGGATGCTCCACCAATTAAGAGGAATAATAAGAGAGGATGTTCTACCAACCATCATAATGAAAGAATCTTGAATCCTCCCAAGCGACCTAATAAATGATGTGCTATCAATATATCTCAATAAGGTGTCACTTGATGCAATTAGACTGTAAAATAGGCCACCCATTGTCACCATGGGGACATCATAGCTTCCCAAACAAGTATTCATTGGTTACTTTAAAAAAAATTATCCTTCACAAAACTCCAACTTATGGAGAAACCCATTTGCTCCAACCAACCACATAAACCATCATCTGGCCCAATCGACGTAATTCTCTCAGTCGAATAAGAAAGGAACAAGACGCTTCCCTATAGTAGAACCACTTTTTCTACCACTCATCCAATACGACGAAGCAATATATCTAACTTGAGGTGGATATCCCAGTCGACACTACAGAGGCTTGGCATGATGAGGATGTCCCAGTCGATATTACGTGTATGAAGAGTTGGCATGAGGAGGATGTCCCAGTGGACACTACATGTATGAAGAGTTGGCACGTGGAGGATGTCCTAGTCGACACTACGTGTAAGAAGAGTTAGCATGAGGAAGGTGTCTCAGTCGACACTATGTATATGAAGAGTTGGGATGGGGAAGATGTCCCAGACGACACTATATGTATGAAGAGTTGGCATGAGGAGGATGTCCCAGTCGACACTACGTGTATGAAGAGTTGGCATGAGGAGGATGTCCCAGTCGACGCTACATGTATGAAGAGTTGGCATGAGGAAGATGTCTCAGTCGACACTACGTGTATAAAGAGTTGGCATGAGGAAGATGTCTAAGTTGACATTACGTGTATGAAGAGTTGGCATGAGGAGGATGTCCCGATGCACAATACTCTAATGAAGACTTGGTGTGAAGACATTCCAGTCGACATGCATGTAAGAAGACTTTGCAGGGACATTCCAATCGACACTACCTTAATGAGGATTAGGTGTGAAGACATTCCATTTGACATGCATGTATGGAGACTTGGTGTGAAGACAGTCCAGTCGATATGCATGTATGGAGATTTAGTGTTAAGACATCTCAGTCGACATACACAAATAAAGACTCAGAATGAAGCATATATCCCATTCGACATCTACATTTGTGTAGCTTGGGACTTGTTGTGGATCTCAGACGCGTGTATGGCTTGGAGCTTGATGTGCATCCCATTCGACATCTACATGTGTGTAGCTTGAGAATTATTGTGGATCTCAAACGCGTGTATGACTTGGGGCTTGATGTGCGTCCCATTTGACATTTACATGTGGGTAGCTTGAGACTTGTTGTGGATCTCAAACTCGTGTATAGCTTGAGGTTTGATGTGCCTCTCATTCGACATCTACATGTGTGTAGCTTGAGACTTGTTGTGGATCCTAGACGTGTGTACAACTTGAGGCAAATGTGTTATTCGACATGACATGGATGAAGGCTTAGTATTTGGCTGAGGTTCCACTCGACCCTACATGAAAGGATTGTCATCTCTTCTATACTACATGGATGGATTGCCATTAACTATAGACTCTATTTGACCAAAGATCCTTATTGACCTTTGTCAGGTCTTGTAGAGTGAGGATTGTAGAATGATGAAATGAAGACCCCCATTAACCTTTGTCAGGTCTTGTAGAATGAGGAATGATGACCCTCATTGACCTTTGTCAGGTCTTATAGAGTGAGGATTGTAGAATGAGAAAGGAAGACCCTCACTGAACTTTGTCAGGTCTTGTAGAGTAGAATGAGGAATGAAGACCCCCACTAACCTTTATCAGGTCTTGTAGAATGAGAAATGAGGAATGAGGACCCTCATTGACCTTTGTCAGGTCTTATAGAGTGAGGATTGTAGAATGAGGAATAAAGACCCTCATTGACCTTTGTCAGGTCTCGTAGAGTAAGGATTGTAGAGTGAGAAGTGAAGACCCTCATAGACCTTCATTAGGTCCAGTCGACCATAGCCTCTCTTGGGCCTTCATCGGGACTAGTGGAGTGGAGACCTTCATAGACTTTCATCAAGTTCAGACGACATTGAAGACTCCACTGGTCCTTTGACCCGTAGTATGGGGATACATTGAAGACTCATCTGGTCCTTTGACTAGTAGTATGAAGATTGTCCTGACCTTCATCTGGTTCAGTCGACTGGGAATACTTCCCATGGCTCATGTAGAGTCAAGTTCAAGACCTGACATTCATCTGGTTCAGACGACATTGAAGACTCCCCTGGTCCTTTGACTAGTAGTATGGAGATTATCCCGACCTTCATCTAGTTCAATCGACTGGAACATTCCCCATGGCTTATGTAGAGTCAAGTTCAAGACTTGACCTTCATCTAGTCCAGACGACATTGAAGACTCCTCTGGTCCTTCAACCCTTAGTATGAGGATACATCGAAGACTTCTCTGGTCCTTTGACCAGTAGTATAGAGATTGTCTTGACCTTCACCTGGTTCAGTCGACCGAAAGCATTCCCCATGGCTCATGTAGAGTCAAGTTTAAGACCTGGCCTTCATCTGGTCCAGACGACATTAAAAAAATCCCCTGGTCATTTGACCAGTAGTATGGAGATTATCCTGACATTCATCCGGTTTAGTCGACTGGGAACATTCCACATGGCTCTTGTAGAGTCAAGTTCAAAACCTGTCATTCATCTGGTCCAGACTACATTGAAGACTCCCATGGTCCTTTGAGTTGTAGTATGGGGATGACCTTCATTTGGTTCAGTCGACTGGGAACATTCCCCATGGCTTATGTAGAGTCAAGTTCAAGACATGGCCTTCATCTGGTCCAGACGACATTGAAGACTCCTCTTGTCCTTTGACCCGTAGTATGGGGATTATCCCGACCTTCATATGGTTCATTCAACTGGAGACATCCTCTAAAGACTCATTTCGAGTCAAATAAAGATCTGGACTACTCTCAGTCCAAACGACAATGTCGTATGAATAATACCATGGACCATCATCTGGTTCAGTCGACAAGGGACATCCCCTATAGACTTACGTAAAGTCAAAAGAAGACCTGGACTAATGTCATTCCTGGCGATAATGTCGTATGAATAATACTCTAAACCTTCTTCTGGTTTAGTCGACCGGGACATCCCCCGTAGACTCATGACGAGTCAAATGAAGACATGAATTACTCTCAGTCCATACGACAATGTTATATAAATTAACTCCTGAACCTTTATCTGATTCAGTCAACTGGGGACATTCCCCATGGCTCATATCAAGTCTCGTTCATAAACATGGATTGCATCTTAAAGAAGCACTAAAAAATTACGCAGCTCTTTTGTCCAAACGCATAAAAGGCTTTATTGAACCATCCAAACGACATAGGATAATGCATAGAACTACGCATTCTTGACAGGTACTCTTACATCTTATTTCATACGACATGTATTGAAATACTCTCCAAGTCAATGACTTATTGACTTGGAAAGTATGAGACAAAATGTATGGGCTAAATTTGGGCCATGGGCATTTTTGACTTTTCGCTTCAGACCCTATATCAGTGATAGCCCAATCCCTCCAAACAGTACCTAGAATAGACTTGGGCCAAGGACCCAATTACCTTCTTAGACCCACGCACAAAGAGAGGCCTACCAAACAAACCCTCGACTTATCAGTTACCCAAACCTAAAATGCCTAAATCAATGTTAGTAACTCCCCCACGTAGTTAGCCGTTTTAGACACCCAACTGACGAGCAATTAATGGAGGAATTAAAGCTGACCTCGAGGGAGTCTATAAAAGGAAGTGATGATTCATTGTTCATGGGTAGGTCTGAGCTCTCATACTTGAGCTCTCTAAGCTTTTTACTCTCTAAACACCGGCCACCGCCCTCACGGCAGTCAACAGAAGTCAAGGTAACATCAAGCCTCGCTCTTCCATTATTTACAGCTCGTCTTCACTACTGACTTGAGCATCGGAGTGCCTACGGCACCCACCACACCGATGGGCAGTACTTCTCGCTCATTCTACCTTTGTTTTGCAGGATCGCCATGTAAAGGTTATATGGAGGAAACCCGGTAACGCAACGGAATGGTGGAAAAGCAAAATTTTCTGATTTCAAAACTTTTATCGGATCAATTAAATAAACTTATTTATTTAATTATCCAATTATAAAATTATGAAAAATTACACAAGAAATCATATTTCTCTGTAATTACCAAATTACCCCAAAACTTTGTATTTTGTTCATTTTAGTCCTTAATTGCCTAAAATAATTTTGGATGATTATCATTTTTAAGATGAATTTAACATGTCTTACATATCAAAATTCAAATTGCAACAAAAAACCCCAAAACTAAGTGAAATTGCCGTGAGCCTCATTAGGTGGGCAAATTGAGCATTTTGCTCATTTTATGTTCAAAACACATTAAGATGAAATCCAATCAACTCAATATCTTATATGCATCTTATACACATCCAAATAACAACATAAATGAAAAGCCCCAAATTTGGAGATGGTCTTAAACCCTAATTTTTCAATTTCAACAAATTGGATAAATTAGACCAAATTAATTAAATCCAACACTTCAATCAAGTTTCTACATCACCAATCAAGCCTCACCATAATGAAATAACTATAGAAAAATTCTAGTTCATTTAAGAGTGGCTCAATAACTCTAGAATGACAACTAGTTTCTTAAACCATCGAAAGAGTGCTAATTAACTCATTAGAAGCATTCTATGATCTTTATACATGCATAACCCTATCCTCAAACTTCCATCCACCAAAAACACAAAGGATAAAGAATAGAAAAATATAAGAACATCACAAGATGAAGCCAACAACAAGAGGAACATTTTTCTCTCTAATGGCAAGTTGGAGATACTTACTAAAATCCAAGCTTTTCTTTGTTTTTCCTTTTCTTTCTCTCAAGCTTCCTTGTCTTCTTTTAATGGAGTTTTTGGATGAGTGTTTTAACTTAATGAAACCCTAAAATGAAACAAATAATATATCCAGAGAGTCTCCACTCCCTTGGGCTTTACTATCTTTGCCTGTGGTTGAGGACCAGAACAATTCTTCTTCTTCCCTTTCTTCTTCTTTCCATTTGACCAGGTTTGGGAAGAAGCAGAAAGTGAAGTAGGTCTCGGAGGTCGAGTCGGTACTCCCTTCTTGAGGTCCTCTTCCGCCGAGAGCAACATCATATGCAGCTCATAGTAGGTACAGATAATCCCGTTCATGTTGAAATACAACATGAACTGGCGATAAGAAGCTGAGAGTGAACCAAGAATGACACTCCTACCGAGAATGTCATTCAGAGGGAGATTATGTTGCCTCAATTGATCGATCAAATTGATCATATGAATAACATGCGAGCTCACAGCTTGCCCCTCATTTAATCGCGCATGGAACAGTTCCATTACGACCTTGTGAACAATTACTTGTTCTTGGTTCTCAAACGATTGTCTTAATCGTGTCATCATACTATACACATCTGACATGCCATAGTATTGTTTCTTGAGTCCCAGAGACAGTGAATTCAAGATGTATGATTTAACTTTTAAATCATCATCCTTCCAAGTTTTGAAAACTCGATGTTCCTCCGGTGTAGCATCCACACCCACAGCAAGGGGCAGCGGACCCTTAAGAATATATCCCAACTTCTCGGAATCGAGGACAATCCTCAAATCCAAGTCCCAATCAGTAAATTTCTCAGCGTCTTTGAGTTTGTTCGCATCAAGCATACGTGCAAACTGATTAGTGGATGTTGCCGCCATCGCAAATCTATCATATAGATCACGAAAAACGGTTAGCAGAAAATAAAGTAGTTTCATATAATATCATAAAATCATTAACTAGATCATGGATTTTTAATCTAAAAATGCCCCTCCCACTGAATCATGCAATACTGTAATCCCCAAACAGAATATAAAGATTTAATAATTAAATTAAATATAAATAGTGAAAAGTGGATCCCATGAATATATTTCAGCTCACAGCAGAGGCACGATCTCGCCTATATATATTCATCAGGTAGACAACTCATTGTCAATCACTCAATAATGACTCTTGGGTTTCCGGTCCTGGTCGTTTCTCGTTGTGACAGCTTGGGCACGTTCACAAGGAGACGTACCAAGCTTAAACTCGTCAATGATAAACTCAAACTACTTGCGTAACCCTGACAGCTTGGGCACGTTCAGGATTCCGCTTTCGCTTGAATTTATCTAGTATCTGATATACATCCGGTATAAATAATTTTCTATCGGCTACACCCTCACAGCAGAGGCACGGTCTCGGATGTAGTCATGGAAAACTATTCATAAACCGTATTGACAAGACGGACCATGTAATATACATCAAATACATAATTTCTATTTAAACCTTATTAATTAGAGATTTTCCGTAAAAGATTTTTTTAATTTATTTAATCAAATTAAACAAATACATGCATGTAACAAGTAAAGAATAAATTAAACATTAAATTTAAAAGGCATAATCATATTAGGGTGGCAAGAATCAGACTCGCTCTGATACCATTTTGTAAGGGTTATATGGCAGAAATCCGGTAACGTAGCGGAATAGTGGAAAAGCAAAATTTTCTGATTTCACAAATTTTCTCGGATCAATTAAATAAACTTATTTATTAATTATCCAATTATCAAATTATGAAAAATTACACAAGAAATCATATTTCTTGGTAATTACCAAATTTCCCCAAAACTTTGCATTTTGTTCATTTTAGTCCTTAATTGACTAAAATAATTTTGGATGATTCTAAATCATTTCTAAGATGAATTTAACATGTCCTACATATCAAAATTCAAATTGCAACAAAAAACCCCAAAACTAAGTGAAATTGCCGTCAGCCTCATTAGGTGGGCAAATTGAGCATTTTGCTCCCTTTGTGTTCAAAACACATTAAGATGAAATCCAATCAACCCAATATTTTATATGCATCTTATACACATCCAAATAACAACATAAATGAAAAGCCCCAAATTTGGAGATGGTCTTAAACCCTAATTTTTCAATTTAGATAAATTGGACAAATTAGACCAAATTTATTAAATCCAACACTTCAATCAAGTTTCTACATCACCAATCAAGCCTCACCACAATGAAATAACTATAGAAAAATTCTATGCCATTTAAGAGTGGGTCAATAACTCTAGAATGGCAACTAGTTTCTTAAACCATCAAAAGAATGCTAATTAACTCATTAGAAACATTCTATGATCTTTATACATGCATAACCCTATCCTCAAACTTCCATCCTCCAAAAACACAAAGAATAAAGAATAGAAAAACATAAGAACATCACAAGATAAAGCCAACAACAAGAGGAATATTTTTCTCTCTAATGGCAAGTTGGAGATACTTACTAAAATCCAAGCTTTTTTTTGTTTTTCCTTTTCTTTCACTCAAGCTTCCTTGTCTTCTTTTAATGGAGTTTTTGGATGAGTGTTTTAACTTAATCAAACCCTAAAATGAAAAAAAAAATATATACCTTCACAAATAAGGCATGGCCGAATTTTAGCATATATTAAATATCTAGATATTTTTCAATTTGTTTCATTAAAGGCTTTATCAACTTGTTTACTTTAATCATCAAACCATTTAATGAAATAAAACAAGTCAACAATTGCAACTAAATCATTTAAAATAAATATCGTAACTAAAGATATTTATATTTTTAATTAATTTAATTGTTTAACAATTAAATAATTAAATAATTATTTAAATACAAATATATTAAATATAGGTATTATATTTACGTTAAATATCAAATACATATATATTTATGATATTAGTCAAATATCTCAATTTGACAATTAATTAATGTGTATTTGATAAAATCTCACATTGAATGCAAATACACAAAAATTATGAAATGACTATTGGGTCCCTACACATGTACTTTTGCGTTTAACCTTTAAACGACTTATAAATAATCAATTTTATTTATAAATTTTGCCCTAGTGCTCTACGAGTATATTTCATTAGTGAGACTCTCTAGATTCAGGTATATCCGTCACGAAATCCAATTTCGTGTCCATAATTTACCCACCCGTAAATTATGACGATCACGGATAATCTCGCTGAATCATACAGGTCGAGGTCATGGCATATGTATAATTCCTCCTTCACAAGTATCCGGATTTATCCCAGAGATATAGATGTAAACGTCAAATCTCTATAGGGACTATCCCGTCGACGTCTCTATTAGCAATCTCTAAAAGAACATTTAGAACTAACTTCTAAAATGTATCATGGGCCCATGGTTTTTATCTGATTGCTAATCATATATGGACTACCTATGCTCTGTACACAGAACTGATGGATCATATCTCGATACACACATGACACCCTGAGGATCTATCTACACCCAACGAACAGGCGGAGGTCTGATCTAAATAGATCGGTGACGTGACTGTCATCTAAGTGTAGAAGATGTCTCATGTGCCCACAGTGGTATCTCAAGTCTAAGAATCACAAATGCTACTCAACCCGAGAAGATTCTTATTGACGTTGGTGTACCATCCATTAAGAATCTTTGGTGAGTCGTTCAGTGTTTATCCGCTATAAACACCTACACGTCTATACTAGTCTCCAAGACTTATGGTTCATTGAGAAACCATTGGAATCATATATTCTAGTATACGACATGTACCGGTCTCAATGGGTTTACTTTACTGACCAAGTAGTGTAAACCTTGACCAGGAACTGTGTGAGAATGACAACGTCATGATACTACTCAATGTCAGTTGCGACAATTTTGCAACAGTATCATGACTAATCATTCTATGGTCTATTACGTCTTTACCATATTAAAAGATATATTATATTACAGAAACTGCTTATATTATTCATAATAAAACGTTTTACAGTAGTATTCTTAAATAAATACAATCGGGAATTGGCGCTCTGAGCACCAACCCCAACAAAAACTCTCACTTGCTTTAGTGCCAATAACGATTGTATCTAATACCCATCAACTCCACGTGTTTATCAAACAACTTTGGAGGTATGGCCTTCGTCAGTGGGTCTGCTACATTATCTTCACTCGGTACCTTGCATACGATAATATCCCCTCGTGACACAATCTCTCGAATGATGTGGTACTTTCGTTCCACATGCTTCAACTTCTGATGCGCCCTCGGTTCCTTTGCTTGTACAATGGCTCCAGTATTATCACAGTATAACGGAATCACATTCTCGATACTTGGGATAACTCCCAATTCTGTTATAAAGTTCTTTATCCACACAGCTTCCTTTGCAGCTTCAGAAGCTGCAATATATTCCGCCTCTGTGGTGGAATCTACTGTTGATCCCTGTTTGGAACTCTTCCAGCAAACTGCACCTTCGTAAAGGGTAAAGACGAATCTGGATGTAGACTTTCTATCATCGGGATCCGATTGGAAATCGGAATTCGTATACCCATTAACTTGCAGTTCACCTCCTCCATAAATTATTAACTTATCCTTAGTACCTTTAAGATACTTCATGATATGTTTAATGGCCATCCAATGGTCATTACCTGGATTGGACTGATATCGACTGGTTACGCTAACATCGAAACTGATATCAGGCCTCGTACATAACATGTCATATATTATGATTCCCAAACATGAAGCATAAGGTTGGTTAGACATTCTAACCATCTCATCTTCTGTTTGTGGACTCATCTTCTTAGAAAGATGAATGCCATGTCTGAACGGTATGTTTGCTGTCTTACAGTTACCAAAATTATGCATTTCCAAGATCTTATCTATGTACGTTGATTGGGATAACCCAATCAGCTTCCTTACATATGAAGCTTCTCCCAGGTCATTCATGGAGAAATTCTTACAGAGATATGCTTTGACGCTTTGTAACATTCCTATATCATTCCCAATGATTAGGATGTCGTCAACGTAGAGGACTAAAAATACGACCATGCTCCCACTGGCCTTCTGATACACATAAGATTCTTCCGAATTCTTGAGAAAATCAGACGATCTAATAATCTCATCGAATCGAAGATTCCAACTTCGTGAAGCTTGTTTAAGTCCATAAATGGACTTCTTAAGCTTACATACCATACCCGAGTTTTCACTGGATGAGAAACCTTCCGGCTGTTCCATATAGATTTCTTTATCAAGAAATCCATTTAGAAAAGCCGTTTTGACATCTATTTTCCAAATCTCGTAGTCATGATATTCAGCTATAGAAAGAAAAATCCTAATAGACTTAAGCATGGCTACTAGTGAAAAAGTTTCATCGTAGTCGACGCCAGGTCGCTGCGTGTAACCTTTTGCTACCAATCGAGCCTTGTAAGTTTCAACCTTACCATCAGGCCCGCGCTTCCTCTTGTAAACCCATTTTCAACTGATAGGAACAATTGCTTCGGGAAGCGGAACCAAGTCCCAAACTTGATTCTTATGCATTGAGTCTAACTCAGATTTCATGGAACTTTTCCATTTCACGGAGTCGATGTCCAATATCGATTCTCTATAGGTAAAAGGATCAGTCTCTTCAATTAAGAGAACATCTAGACTATTTTCTTATATCAAATACAATCGTTCAAGAGGTCTAGATACTCTTTCTGACCTACGGAGTGTGTGTGTTGAAGGTCATTCATATACTTGAACTTCAGGTTCCTCCGTTGGTTCGTTGTTTTCTGGTTGGACTTCATCAAGTTCAACTTGTCTATGATTACCACCTTCTGACAAAAATTCTACTTCTAGAAATTTTGGGATGCGAGCTACGAACACATTTCGATGCTCGATATCATAGAACAAATATCTCCTATTTTCCGAAAGATATCCAACAAACCTAAACTTTTGCCCTCGAGGCGAAAGCTTATCTTGCTGAGTTACCCTGACATAAGCAGGACAACCCCAAACCTTAATATAACTAAGATTTGGTCTCCTACCGGTCCATATCTCATACGGAGTCGTAGGAACAGCTTTTGAAGGAATCTTATTCAAAATATGTGCAACTGTTAAAAGAGAGTAGCCCCATAAGTAATAGAGCAAATCTGTGAAACTCAACATCGATCGGACCATATCCAATAAAATCCGATGTCTCCTCTCAGACACTCCATTGTGCTGTGGAGTACCTGAAGTAGTATATTGAGCGAGAATCCCATTCTCCTTCATATAATCCATGAACTCACTGCTCATATATTCGTCGCCTCGATCGGATCAAAGACATTTAATATATTGACCAGTTTGTTTTTCTACTTCATTTCGTAACTCTTTGAACTTTTCAACGGTTTTCGATTTATGTCGCATCAAATAGACATAATCGTACCGTGACAGATCATCGGTAAAGGTAACGAAGTACGAATAACCACTGTGAGCAGCTTGACTTAGTGGACCACATACATCAGAATGTATGAGTTCCAGTAAGTCAGTGGCGCGGTGTCCAACACCAGAAAATGGGGCTTTGGTCATCTTACCCTGAATACATGATTCACAAGTTGGATATGATTCAATGGTGAGATCTGGTATCAAACCATTCCTAACCAATTGGGTAAGACATTTAATGCCTATATGACCTAGTCGCATATGCCAAAGTTCAGTATTATTAATTACAGGTAAACTACGTTTATTAACTCCGGTGTTTAAAAAATCTTTAGAAGTTTGCAATGTATAATGACCATGCTGGTTTGGACAACAAAAGATCTAAATATTACGTTTATCATATAAATACAAAGAACAGTTCTTAATATTAGTACGATAACCTTCTGTATCTAATACAAAAAGAGATATAATATTAGCTACACATCCAGGTAAAAAATGACAGTCATTTAACAAAAGTGTCCCATTCGGCAATGAAATCTCGTATACTCCCACTGCAACTGCATCCAGAGAGTCTCTACTCCCGAATCGCAACTGCATCTATCCAAGCTTCAGTCTCATACTTTCCTTCAGCACCTACAACGAATTGCAAATGTGAATGGGACAAGCAGAATCTAAAATCCAGCTGGATGTAACGGCTTCACAAGCCAAAGATATATCAATAACTGGAAAAATAAATATACCAGATGTAGATGCTCTCTCTCTCCTCAGCTGGGCAATGTAGTCAGGACAGTTCTTTTTCCAGTGGCTGACTTTGCTGTAGTGATGGCATTTGTCTTCAGAAGCCCTTTTGGGCTTTGCTATATTTGCCTGTGGTTGAGGATCGAAACCCTTCTTCTTCTTCCCTTTCTTATTCTTTCCCTCTGACCAGGTTTGGGAAGAAGTAGAAATTGAAGTAGGTCTTGGAGGGCGAGTCGGTAGTCATTTCTTGAGGTCCCTTTTTGCCATGAGCAACATCCTATGCAGCTCATGGTAGATACATATAATCTCGTTCATGTTGAAGTACATCACGAACTGGCAATAAGAAGCTGTGAGTGAACCAAGAATGACACTCCTACTGAGAATGTCATTCAGGGGGAGATTATGTTGCCTCAATTGATCGATCAAATTGATCATATGAATAACATGCGAGCTCACAGCTTACCCCTCATTTAATCGCACACGGAACAGTTCCATTGCGACCTTGTGAACAATTACTTGTTCTTAGTTCTCAAACGATTGTCTTAATCGTGTCATTATACTATACACATCTGACATGCCATAGTATTGTTTCTTGAGTCCCGGAGACAGTGAACTCAGGATGTATGATTTAACTTTTAAATCATCATCCTTCCAAGTTTCGAAAACTCAGTGTTCCTACGGTGTAGCATCCACACCCACAGCAAGAGGTAGCGGACCCTCAAGAACACATCCCAACTTCTCGGAATCGAGGACAATCCTCAAATCTAAGTCCCAATCAGCAAAGTTCTCAGCGCCTTTGAGTTTGTTCGCATCAAGCATACACGCAAACTGATTAGTGGATGGTGCCGCCATCGCAAATCTATCATATAGATCACGAAAAACGGTTAGCAGAAAATAAAGTAGTTTCATATAATATCATAAAAGCATTAACTAGATCATGGATTTTTAATATAAAAATGCCCCTCCCACTGAATCATGCAATATTGTAACCCCCAAACAGAATATAAAGATTTAATAATTAAATTAAATACAAATAGTGAAAAGTGGATCCCATGAATATATTTCAGCTCACAACAGAGGCACGGTCTCGCCTACGTATATTCATCAGGTAGACAACTCAATGTCAATCACTCAATAGTGACTCTTGGGTTTCTGGTCCTGGTCGTTTCTCGTTGTGACAGCTTGGGCACGTTCACAAGGAGAGGTACCAATGTTAAACTCGTCAATGATAAACTCAAACTACTTGCGTAACCCTGACAGTTTGGGCACGTTCAAGATTCCGCTTTCGCTTGAATTTATCTAGTATCTGATATACATCTGGTATAAATAATTTTCTATCGGCTACACTCTCACAGCAGAGGCACAGTCTCGGATGTAGTCACGGAAAAATATTCATAAACCGTATTGATAAGACGGACCATGTAATATGCATCAAATACATAATTACTATTTAAACCTTATTAATTAGGGATTTTCCTCAAAAGATACTTATAATCCCGTTCATGTTTAATTACTATTAATGGAGTTTTTGGATGAGTATTTTAACTTAATGAACCCTAAAATGAAACAAACAATATATACCTTCACAAATAAGGCATGGCCGAATTTTAACATATATTAAATATCTAGATATTTTTCAATTTGTTTCATTAAAGGGTTTATCAACTTGTTTACTTTAATCATCAAACCATTTAATGAAATAAAGCAAGTGAACAATTGCAACTAAGTCATTTAAAATAAATATCACAACTAAAGATATTTATATTTTTAATTAATTTAATTATTTAACAATTAAATAATTATTTAAATACAAGTATATTAAATATATGTATTATATTTACGTTAAATATCAAATACATATATATTTATGATATTAGTCAAATATCTCAATTTGACAATTAATTAATGTGTATTTGATAAAATCTGACATTAAATGCAAATACACAAAAATTACGAAATGACTATTGGGTCTCTATATATGTACTTTTACGTTTAACCTTTAAACGACTTATAAATAATCAATATTATTTATAAATGTTGCCATAGTGCTCTACGAGTATATTTCATTAGTGAGACTCTCTAGATTCAGGCATATCCGTCACGAAATTCAATTTCGTGTCCATAATTTACCCACCCGTAAATTATGACGATCACGGATAATCTCGCTGAATCATACAGGTCGAGGTCATGGCATATGTATAATTCCTCCTTCACAAGTATCCGGATTTATCCCAGAGATATAGATGTAAACGTCAAATATCTATAGGGACTATCCTGTCGACGTCTCTATTAGTAATCTCTAAAAGAACATTTAGAACTGACTTCTAAAATGTACCATGGGCCCATGATTTTTATCTGATTGCTAATCATATATGGACTACCTATGCTCTGTACACAGAACTGATGGATCCTATCTCGATACACACATGACACTCTGAGGATCTATCTACACCCAACGAACATACGAAGGTCTGATCTAAATAGATCGGTGACGTGACTGCCATTTAAGTGTAGAAGATGTCTCATGTGCCCACAGTGGTATCTCAAGTCTAAGAATCACAAATGCTACTCAACCCGAGAAGATTCTTATTGACGTTGGTGTACCATCCATTAAGAATCTTTGGTGAGTCGTTCAGTGTTTATCCGTTATAAATACCTACACGTCTATACTAGTCTCCAAGACTTATGGTTCATTGAGAAACCATTGGAATCATATATTCCAGTATACGACATGTACCGATCTCAACAGGTTTACTTTACTGACCAAGTAGTGTAAACCTTGACCAGGAACTGTATGAGAATGACAACGTCATGATACTACTCAATGTCAGTTGCGACACTTTTGCAACAGTATTATGACTAATCATTTTATGGTCTATTACGTCGTTACCATATTAAAAGATAGATTATATTACAAAAAAATGCTTATATTATTCATAATAAAATGTTTTACAGTAGTATTCTTAAGGAGTTACAACTGGGGATTGGCGCTCTGAACACCAACCCCAACACGCTAGTGCACACACACTACAAATTCTCGTTTGTGGACTTCGGACGAAAACCAACATCCACAGTATGCTTGATACAAATATCCAATCTCCTTCTCATTTTTTGAAATGGTTGGAAAACTTCCAAGGTTTGTAAGCTTGACTCCAAGATCCAATCCTGATTCCAATGCTATCAAGCTTCACTCCAAGATCCAAACTTGCTTTCTCCTAGATGAAATATTGTAGAGAAATTGTAAAGCTTCTCAAAATACTTCTCTAACTTAGGCTCATTTCTCTAAAAATTACTTGTATTTAGTTTTCACAAGCTTAATTAAAACCTTGCTCAAGCTTACTATTTATAGCAAAACTTAGGCAATTTTTAATTAATAAAAGTTCTAATAAACTTTTATGT